>CAAKMY010038374.1:0-44133 GCA_901111285.1 Corrigiola litoralis
TATATATATATATATTTTTGTACCAATCATAACAAAAACGTAACATAGCATAACAATATAACATATGGAGAAGCCATCAAGTAGCGAACTTTAAAACATGTGAAAGTAAACAAGAAAGCAGACTGTAGAGATGAGTTTCACTCACACCATAATCCATATACTAATCAGATTGCCAAGGGAAGATGCTTTTCTCCAGACTTTCTGGCTCCTGCTCCACACTTCTCTAGTGGTTCTTACAGTTCAACAGATATCACTAAAAGCAGTTGATTTTCAGTGTGTTGGAGTCCTAAAAGCTCCTCAATGAAGTTTCTGATCCTTAAACAATAAAGAACAGACATGGCTTGCTTCAATTCTAAGAGATATAACACCCTGGACATTCTTTGCGAACCCTGCCTGATAGTCAAACTACCTTTCAGCTTAGGTTTTTTCGAAAAATGGTAGTCCAATTTTCAACTAGTATCTAGCTATATGATGTGTCTAGAAAGAATATCCACCTTTTTGACATCCTGAGATAGTTAATCATTAGTAAACATGTTTCCCACATTAGAACGGGAACAAACGGAGAAACATCTCAACTTATAACATGGTCATCCCGCAACAGACCAGCTTGCAAGAGCACAGGTGGGCACATTCGCTAGGTTTAATCTTGCCGGATCATGGTTTCGGAGTTTCAATTGCAGAGTCAATAGCAAAAAAGTCAATTGATTGATGATAAATCCCACTACGCTTCCCTCAATCTATTCATCACACGCATTATTGGACAAGCATGTTGCAAATGGCAACCTATATGTTCTTATATATCCATCACAACCTAGTTGCAACTTTCGGTGCAGAGCAGAGGGAGAGTCATGATGGATATGAAGGGGATTGTGGCTCATGGGCATGATAGAGGAAAAATAAATACATAAGCAATGTAGATTATTTCCTACAATTTGTTTATAACTTTTGGTAAATATTCTTTGTAGTTTGGGGAAGTCCTAGAAACTTATATATATAAATAAATCCAATCTCAACTGAAGGTTTATACGGTTATACCACTAGATAGCAAATAGTTCGACACTTCGACTCACTTTCCCACCGTTATCAGACAAATCAATGACCTTTGCTATATGCATACTTCCCATGACAAAGGCATAACGAGAATGCCACTAGGCATCTCCAAATAAAAAAAGTAAAAGAAACTCAATTCTACAAGAGCTCTACAGTAAAAAAAAAAAAAAAAAAAGTTGCAAATATGTAATGCAGAAGAGCAAAACTATTGCTAATATAAATTTTTAGAATCATCGTTCACCAGAGTAGAATTTCCTTTTTAAAGGGAGCGGGGGGTGGTCTGTTGATTTACTGATTTACTAGAGCAGATTGGGAAAATGAACTCGACCCTTACTCTCCGCCGCCAAAATCCGCCCTCCCCCCTGAATGAATTACTCTCACATCATGTTTTCGGCTCAGTAGGATACTACATAGTTTCCAAATTCAAATAGGATACTAACCTATATCAATGCACTGATCAGTCCATAGAACGTCTTGAAGGACTTGACACAAACAACTAAACAAGCTAATGACATTGCTACATAATGTACTCAAGATAGCAACAAACAGTTTTATGTCACAATATGTGCAAGTACATGTTTTCTGATATGAGTATGCTTTTCCACGGTAAGACAAGGCTTACATTATGTTGGCAACAATAGCCCACACCATAAAAATAAAGGAACACAGAAGTATAAAAAATGACACGACAATTTTATGTGGTTCAGTCAAAGCCTACTCCAAAACCCAAACATCACTATAGATTTGACTCAAACAATAACAAGTTCTGCCGAAACTTAGACAACCCTAACAGTTAATACCGTCCCAAGAACCGGAGTACACCCACTCATCCAAGGGATTTGGGAAGGGAACACTCACACACTTTTTACATTAGTTAACAGGCACCTAAATATCATAAAATACCATTGATAATCCAAAACCAGAGAACTCCATTACTAGCCTAGTAGCTTTATTCTCCAATTCACAGCAAACATGAAGCAAGTTTCGTTTCTTTCATTGAATATTTGAAAATCCAAAATGATACTTAACACATTAGTCATGCCCTCTACTTTACCAGTTTTAACTTCATAATCCTCCTCTATGGATGAATTTATACAGTATGCTTACAAATCAGTTTTCTACTGGTAATTCATCTGAAATGCGAAGGTCTACGACTTATAAACAAACCACGTCAAAGAGCAAGATAATACCGTAATAAAATTCCCATGGTTCTGTCCATCAGCACGAAAATAGTGGTTCCCAGTGTTTCCCCGGAATCCAGCAGCAACATCTCCAGATACAACTGCTCCTGTAACAGTAGGATTCGAGGAAGAATCGTTGTTCGCAACCTGTCCACTCACAGAAGCTTCAGTGTTGATCTTTGCAGGTTTAGGAGACTGCTGCCCACCGCCCAAAAGATAGCCCAGAGAACTTTGCCCTCCACCATAGTTCACACCACGACCACGACCCATTACTTCAACAGATATGGACCTGAATAAATTTTCAACACATAATTTCACTATCACTATTAAAATACATACATGAGAGGAACCAGTAGTAACACTAACTAATGAGATATACTATGTCATAGTGTACAGATAAGCTTTAACTAACCACAAATTCTTAAAAAAGACCGTCTACTTTAAAAGGTAGACGAACTCTTGCAAGCATAATTTACGTAAGCTCCCTAGAGGCCCAAGTCAAGTTATAAATTTACATGCTTTTATTGGGCGAGCATGGCAAGACTTTCTCCTAATTAATTTGTATGTGTATGTCAGTATCCACAATATATACCATGCTCCCAAGAGCATGTGCTCCCACATAAATTTCTTGTACCTTTTGTCAATTTTCTTGTACTTTCTCATAAAAGGTACAAGAAAAACACTAAAAGGTACAAGAAAACTAGAGTGAGAGCACATGCTCCCGGGAGCACCTAATAATTTGCCGTCAGCATCTCTATATCAACTAGCTACATTTATAAAGTCGTTGGGAGGTAGTGGGCAAAACCCGTCTACATCAGCCTTTACGGCTTTACGCCTCCGTATACACCCAACAAAGAAGAAGGCTCAAATCTCGAGCAAATCAACAAACACGAAGTCCTAACGAAAAGCGCCTGATGACATGGTCAATAAACTCGATATATGCAGAATTTATTTCACGCTTTCTCTTAGTCTTGTCCCTACAATAGAAACATGTCACAAAACAAGGTAGCTCAATATAGATACCATTACTTGACACCAGTGATGTTGCATGGAGACGTGGACGAGAAGTCGAACGGGTACTGGGAATTCCTAATTTCAAGGGTACGGGTACGACAAGGAAATTTTAAGAGCTCGTCATGTAGTCAAATAGGTAAAATTCTAACACCCCCAAATAGCCACAAAAAAATTAGTTAAACATGCACCAACACCACGTGTCGATACGAGACAGGGTTCCGTAATTCCGTGTTTCCGAAAAGGGTACGGCATGCCAAAATGTAACAGTATAGTATTTCATGATAATCACAAGAAACCCAAAACAGAAAATGGGTACATAATTTACAGACTGTACAACATAAAACAATCATGCATATAAATATTTATAATAATAATGTATGAAGAAAATGGCAAAGAGGGGTACCTGAGGAAAAGTGTGGAAGTTATGGGGAGGAAGGATCAAAGGAACGGAAAAAACAGAGGTGGCTGTCAATGTATATAATGTATGAATGAATGAATGAGTTTGTTACTCTACATTATATGGATGGGGTCACCTTATTATAGCATATTTTTTATGGAAGATTTTAATATAATAATGTATTTTTAACGTCTTATTTTTTAAGACATAAAAAAAATAATATAATTACAAGGTTTAAAAGACGATGTCATCATCACGATCCTTGAAGTATGCCTCTGGTGCTGCATAGGACCTCACAAATCCAAGACCATGTTAGTTAAGATAGCTTAATAGCTTAAAGAAGTTCATACGCCAGGACCATTACATCAAAAAAGATAGAGACTTTGTCTACCTATTGGGTGGAACATCACTTTTCAAACAAAGTAGTTCTTACGCTGATGGTAGGAGTCGAACGAGTGACCTTTATGTTGGGGAACAACACTCCCATCATTAGACCGAACTCTTGAGGGTGTCACGTCATCACATTCTTACATGTTTATTACATTTTATATAGAAAAATTAAAGTTTGCCAATGTGGTGATGAGGTCAATGGTTATATGGCCTTCTGACAATGACTGGTTCATCGATGGATGATACTTCATATACTTATTTGGTTGGTTTTCAGGGGGTTCACGAGGCTCTTCTAAGGCCTCGCTTGGAGGATAAACTATTAAGGGGATAATGAAAGTAATTAAAGGAGGAGATGTTTGAGGTGGTGGTTATTGGGGGTGGTTGGTGGGGGAATGACCACCCATTTTGGAGGGTAACTATCACCCCATTTGGGAGGTGTGAAACTATCAATCCTTATATTGTGGACCCATGTCCATATTATTAGGTGGTCTCCCTCCAATTAACAAGGGAAAAAAATAATTTACAAGATTAAAAAAAAAAAAAAAAAAACTGTCAGATTCTCCCTCCCATCACATCTTTCTCTCTAGTGGTGGATCCACATTCTAATATGGACAGGGGTCCATATTATAATTTGCGTGAAACTATTACCCTCCTTTTGGGGGGTAAGTATCATTACTCTCCTCCCACCATTTTCCACCTTTCTCCACCATCATCACCACTCCAACCCCTTTTATTTTGCTCATTACCCCCATAATCATTATCCCCATTTCAGGCGAGCCCTTACCATTTAATGTGACCACTTTAAACTCAATAATAATCACGTCTTTAAAATAGACACCCGTGGTCATTTTACCATCGTGCTAACAAAATGTGACCACTTCAAACTCAATAATAATCACGTTTAGTTTTAAGTTAAAATTAAACCATCTTTCTTGAAAATTTATGTTACCCCCTATACATAAAAAATTATCAATTTTTCCTAAGAAAAAAGGGAAACATATGCAAAATTAGGAGAAAACACTAGCCTTCCCTTGTTTATGTGCAACAAATTGAATTGAACCCAAACTAAACTAAACTACCAATCTCTTATAGTACTATCCACCACTCCTCTTTATTATATCTATAATCTTACTAATTTTCCCCCTTTCTATAAACCCTAATTAAAATACCCTCCTTTTAATTAATTATACAACAATTTTTAGGGTTTTCTCTGTCAATTTTCGTTTCAAGCCCTCTTTTCTACCATGCGGTATGCAATCACCTTTTATTTTTTGTTATTTCCAAATTACATGCTTTCAATCACACACTTTTTTGGGTCCCACCAATAAAGAAATCAACTTTAGTTTTTATTTAATTTTGATTTTGGTTTTTGAAATTATATGCATTTTGGGATGTTGTAATGGGGTTTATGTGATGATATGATTGGTGGGTTTTAATTAATTAAAGTGACAAACTTGGGATATTTTTTTTAATTTTTTTGACCTTGGTGCTTAGTGATTAGTGAATTTGGATGTGCAAAGTGCTTATCTTTGATTGTTTTGAGGTGGGTTTTTGTTGTTATAGCTCAGAATTGCATTAATTTGCTTGATTAATTGATTGTGGTTCATATGTTTAGTTGCCTACTTGTTGTGATATGCACAGTGGAATTGGTAATGTATGATTGCGAAGCGAATTTTGTGCCACTTTGATGATAGTTGAACCATTAGTGTTCTGATGATATAATGTAGTGGTGAATATGTGATGTTATGTAAATGCCAGGAAGTTGAGGTTTTGGTATTGCAGGGAGTTCTGTTTGTGCAGCTGAAGATTGTGATTTTCGTCGTTTGCTATCAGCGTTAGTCGAAGTGTTGTTTAGGCTATGTATGGTAGAGGGAATTATGCTCCACAGTTCGGGCAAGGTCTGCAAAGACCAATGCCACCTTATCAGCAGTCGCCTGCCGGTCATCCTGCTGGACCCCATTTCCAGCCGGGGCAGCCTTTTCCGCCGCCACCTTTAATGCAACAGGGTGGACCGCCTCTTGGAGGTCCTCCACGTCCTGGGTTCCCACATGGCCCTCCTGCACCACCTAGTTTTCGGCCGCAAGGTCCACCGGGTCCTCTGCAGGCCCCTCTTACAGTACACGGCGGGGCGTCTGCTCAGCATCCTTTTTCGGCGGGTCAGCAGAATTTTGGTTCAGGGAATCAGCATCCTCATCATGTTGCTCCGTTACCGCCTCCTCCATCTGTTGGTCCTCCTAGAATTCCGCCACCACCTCCTTCACAGGGCTCGGCAGGTTATGGACCTTCAGGCCCTCAGTCGATTTCTGGTAACCAGCAGGGTGTTCACCATTTGCCACTTCCTCCGCCACCGCCTCCTACAGCCGCTGGTTTCTTTTCTCCTGCTACTTTCGGGTCTGCTATGCAACCACCTAGTACAGGGTCTCAGATGCTTCCTCAACCACCGCCTCCTCCACCTTCTTCCCCGCCAAAGGCTCCTCCTCCGCCGTTGTCCTCTCCATCTTCTGTCAACTTGTCGTCTGCAGCCATAAATGTGGCTGGTGGGCCAGTAGTCACAGCTGGTTCTGATCAAGTTCGTGAATCTGAATCTTCTGGTAACGTTAAAACTGATAGCCACAACAGAGATGGTACTTCAATATCTGATGAAGACTTGTCTCTGAAGCAAAGGGACTTGCTGGAGCTCCCTGCTCCTCCACCTAAGCCGGCAGATGAGAAAGTCGTTCGAAATATTGAAGTTCTATGCCAGTTTATTGCTAAGAATGGGCCTGGATTTGAGGAGATGGCTCTTAAGAATGAATCTGGAAATCCAGAGTTCAGCTTTCTTGTTGGTGGTGACCCGGGTAGTGAGGCTTCACGTGCTCGTGAATATTATTTGTGGATGAAAAAGAAATGTGCTATGCTAAATGATCCCGAGAAAGTTCAGGGGCAGAATAATTTGTCGCAAGGGCATGCTGATGTTGAGCCATCAGCAAATCCGAGTTCTTTTGCCAATGCGGGAGCAGCCCATTCACCTGCTGATTCTGATGTGGATATGGAAGGTTAGTAATAATTCAAATGGAGTTTCATCTCATTAGTCATAAGAAGTGGTGTTTTCTTCTACCTTTCGTTATAGTATGCGTTGGAGAGTTTTCGTTACTTAACATCGTGGACATAATTTGATGTTCAAACTTACTTCATATCTATGTAAGTTATGTTGCATGCCTAGAACATCATTTGTCCAGCTGGTGTGGTGAATAATATGTAACTGCTCTATGCAATCCAAGAATCTTTCATAGTTTCATCTTTCTTTCCATGTTTTCATATAATAATGTGGTGTAGATCACTTAGCATGCCAGCTTGTTGGTTTTCGGCCTTTGTGGCATGAGATTACAACTTGTACTTTTAGCTTAATCCTTGGAGTTTCTTGGCAACCTCATGTTGTTTCGTGTATGTAAATTTGAAAACATGATCAAGAAGCATCTTTATTAGTCCTTGACCAATTAAATAAAATGGAAGGCCCGCGAGTTCCTGTTCCCCTCCTGTCTTTCATCTAGGGCGAGTGTGACTCTATTTCTTGCTCTGGGGCCCGAAGGAGTTGTGTGTGGAAAGCTTGACAGTTGTGGCTCACGTCTTTAACTGGTCGTATCTATAAGGTGTACCTTACCAAGAGGCTGGCATGGTGGGCCATTGCTGTGCAAATGTGAAGCTTGTATTAATGAAACCCTTGCTCACAATGTATGGAGTGGAAATCACCTTCTTACTGCTTTATGAAATGGCTAGCTTCTTATTGCATAAGCTCGTTGAGGCTGTGGGGTTGGAGTGGATGAGTTGAACTTAATTTGGTTGCCACTGCAAGTTTCTTACATTGTTTTTGGTGGGAAGGTTGTAAAATCTTTAGGTGTTCCGCAAATGTTTATTTTTTAAGTGATGTGGCTTGAAAGGAAACTACATCTTTTTGAAGCTGGGTTCTTATTGACGCAGTGTTTGGGTCCGGGGATTCGAAAGTGAAAGGAGGGGTGGGAGAGTGAGGACCAATTTCCCTTGTCTGAATATAGAATTGCGGAAGGGAATGGGGGGGGGGGATTCATTTCCCCTCCCTCTTTAATAAAGCAATCCCATTTAAAATTGTGGAGATTAGAAGGAAAAATGGATGCTAGCCGATTCTCCCCCTTCTTTCTCTCTTCTCACCTCTAAGTGCTTTTTGGTTTTTAACTGATTACAGTCATTTGTTTCTCAAACATTTTAAGACTTTTGTTGTCAAGTCGGGTCAGGTAGGCTTTAGTGAAACTCAATTGTACTCTAGCTTATGAGCATCTTCTGGCCCCTTTTTCTCTGTTGATTAATGGATCTGTTACTGCGCATTCCTCTGGGTCTGTGCTCTTCCTCACTTGATTTTAGATCTGGTCATTGTGTCTGCCCCCCAGTATCCTGATGGCGCAGTCCCTCCTCTCACACTTGGTCTGATTTTTGACTAAATTTAGCTTATTTCTCTTTATGTTGAGCTTCTAAGTTCACATTCCTTTGTTTTGGATCTTTGCCTTTGAGAACTGACCAAATAAAACTATTAAATGATGTTAAGAAATGTACAAAATTGTAGAAAACTCAGCAGTAACTTTGTGATGGGCTGATTCTTGGGCTTAGTTGAGCCATAGGCTTCAGTGATCTTGTGAAAGGAAATGATTGCTTAAACTGAAGGGAAGAGATGCTTGAATCATTCAAGGGGATAGGAGGCGGAAGATCGCTACACTAGGACTCCACCATTCTATGATCTGGTTGTCCCTTTAATGGTTTCCTATAGTCGAGTTAATTGGATAACACTTGTTCGGACTTGTGACGGTCTTAGTGGTAAGGATGTATACGTATTAGCATATTGGCCTCGTTCAAAAACCATGGATACAGTGGGATCCACACATGTAGGGGTTGGGCTTATTGTGGGTGTTGTTGTGTAAGGAGTTTCTGTCCTCCCTTTCGCTGTTAAATTTCTATTTCTGTGTTACCAGGACTCGGCTATAAGTATTATAATTTGATAAGTGTCTAAGTGTTGGATTCTAACAATTTTTATTTTTATTTTTTTTTTGTTTTTTTTTTTTGCTGAAATGAAGTGTCGCATGTTCATAACCATGTAGGAGCTTTGAGTATTTCGCATGGCTACATGAGGTGAAATGAAGAGTCTGCGTGTAACATAGCTTTAAACCCGTCCATTATTCGTAATGCTGAATTCAAGGTTGTGAAGTGATATTTCTTTGTTTTGGCCAACTTTTACTGAACCTCGTTAAATTTCCTATTTCTCGAAGCCTAAAGTAAACTTGTAGCTGGTTAATGGGTCTCTCAATGTGTATCTATCGTCGCAGGCGAGTCAGCTAGATGGCTCTGATTTAATATTGTTCCTTCATATCTTGCTGATCATTTCAATATCTGAAATTGTCTAATGTTGAAAATAATTATACCTTATGCTTTGTTCTTTCTGCTCTCTTCTAAGATGATATCACCCAATCTGATAAAGAGCAAGGGGTCTATGATTTGGGTGAACATCTAAAGCCAGAACCTGTTTCAACTGGAGAAATGTTGGAGTTGCAGAATCAAAAAAATGCTCTGCACAGTCTGCAGTATTCGAGGGATAGTGATCCTGCCTTGAAGCTGAGCCCACCTGTTAAGTCACAAGAAAATGCTGAGACAAAGCCTGAAAATTCTTCTGTTCAAGCCGCTAAAATTGATAGCCCATTCAGATTGATACAAAATTATGCTTCAGATGACACTTCGGAAGATGGGGATGAGCCATGCCGTGAAGAAGGAAAGTCCTTGGCTGTTTCACCTCCTCGTAAATCTGGAGCCTCGACTTCACTTGATGACGTGGAACATAGAAACACAAATTCTAAGAGTGGTCTGAAATCTGATCATGCTCAATTAATCACAGGATGTCCGGACAGTGTGTTAACAAAAGAACTGAACAACTCAGAAGCAGTTGCAAGACGTGTCCATGAAACAATAATTGAAGCTTGTTCTCCAGGAATACATGAATCTGATGACAGATATAGTAGAATACCATCAAATTCAAATGCCAGTTTTCATGGGAAATATGACTTGGCATGCAGTGGCATCGATACTGTTTCCACACATAAAGATACCGACAGAGAAAGTAATAAGAACACCTCAGCTACTTCGAGAGTTGATGAATTTGGCAGGCTCGCGAAGGAAGGTGCAAGTGAAAGCGAGTCCGATGATTCTCGCTTGAGGAGGCGTAGTAGAAGTAAAAGGAATAGGAGTAGAAGCCGTAGTCGTTCACCGTCAGATAGAAGGAGAAGGAGAAGTCCCCGGAGAAGTCCTCGCAGGAGAAAGGACAGAAGAAGCCGATCTCGGAGGTGCGTATCACATATTGTTTGTCTATTGTGATTTTAGTAGTAGGTATATGATGGTATATACCTGCTTATCCTTCCTTTCTTTTAGGGCTATTGCACTTTACTTTTCCTCTTGCATTTACTTTTGGTTACTGTCATGATATGAGACTGATCTCCATTTTTTTGTGGCTACCAGCTGGTCTCCCAAGAGGCGGAGAAGTAGAAGCAGATCTCCCTACCGGCCTGGAGGTGATCATGGTGGTGAGAATCTGAGACGAGGCAAGCTTCAGACACGTGAATGTTTCGATTTCCTGAAAGGTCGGTGCTATCGTGGGGCTTCATGTCGATATCTGCACCATGATGCAGATAAGATTGAAAGTTCCAGAAGCTATAAGACTAGACAACACCAGGTAGAAGCCGCTGCAAGTTCGAGGAATTCTGATTATAATGATGAAGCTGTCATCTCAAGTGTATGTCCAGAAGCTAATGACATGAAGAGTGCGATAATGCCTCTGACTCAACATAAGCATGGTGATGGTGATTTGACTTCAAAAATATATGGTGAGATTAGCAAAGCAGAATTCTCAATTGATGCTGTGCCTGTGCAACGTGATGTATTGCATGAAGATGTTGAGAATATAGTTACAGATGTTGAAAAATGTGGTGGTTGCAGAGAGGGGGGTGCTCAAGTTGAAGGTGCCTTAGATGAACAGCGACCTAGAGCTGGAGAATATCTTTCGTCTGGGATTTATCAGTTGCCAAGTGAGGCAACTGAGGCTTCTGCTCAAGCACATCAGAGATGTGATGATGAAACCCCAAAAATGGATGCTTCCACTAGAGACAACTCTTCTACCATCGAGATATCTGCTGTATCTCCCTTGCAAACTTCTGTTACTGAGCCCGACCAGGGGAAGCAGTCTAATGAACCTACAGGTCCAAGTGTTTCTAAATTGGATTCGCTTCATCAAATTTCCCATTTACCTCCACCTCCCTTACCTTCACAAACAACAGATGCAACTCAAGATTCAAAATTGCGGGCAGATTACAACTTATTGGCTCCTCCAGTCAGTTTCCCTCCTCCTTTATATCAATCTCCTTTCCCTAATCAACAATCTCATTATCCTGTTCCTCCAAACTCTGCATGGGGCATCCTCCCAACTCCACAACCACGTCCACCACATATGATTGATACATCTAGTGGTGCCTTGCAGTTTCAGCAGTCTCAGATTGGTGGGTATCAGCAGCAAATGTACCATTCGCATTCCAGCAATATGCCAGGTCTGCCATTCTCAGTTTCCAATGTAACAAGGGATGATGGGTTTTCTCGGTTTCCTCCTCATGGCCCTGGGTCTTCTATCTCCTTTGTTCCTGGGATGCCCCCTCAACCTGGTCCATTCTCAGGGGATTCAACCGTGAAGAACATGCAATCATTTCCAGGGAACAATCTGCTTGTGGGCGAGTCTTCTAAGCCAAGTATCCAGAACCATCAATTTCCACAGCAAAGGCCACCACCTTATGGTCCACCACTATCCGCCGCTGATAGTGTTTCTTCTCATTTTGGAGGGTCCTTGTCTGTACCTGCATATGCATCTGATCATGTAGACAAGGACCATTCATCACGCTTTCTAGATGTTGGAGGATCTAGAATATCTGCTCATTATAACCCGTATGCATCCACGTTTGATCAGCCAGTAAGCTCCAGATTCAGTTCTGCTGCTTTCACACAAGAAAGAGACGCTGCTATTGGTACTAAATTTGATAGTTCTTTCGGTTTGAACAATGCTTTAATAGATGGACAAACGGCTGTTGGTCATGGATCCAGGCAGATAATTGCCTCACCAAATGCTTTGAGGGCTGGGGGGCATACTTTGCCAAGATCTGGTGGAGACCAGTATGATCCTTTGTTTGATAGCATGGAGCCTTCTTCTGGATCACTCAAGAATCGTGGTCAGAAGCAGGACCATGCAGCTGACAATTCTGATATCATGTTAAAGCTCAGCAGTCGCCATATAGTGTTAGATGTGGCAGAAAACAACAAGCAGAAAGAGATTGGAGCTGTTGTGGCCACTACATCGCCTGAGAACGATGAATATGGTGAGACAGCTGATGCTGAAGTTGGTGCTGTTGAGGATGGAAGCGCTAGCAGTCCCAATGAAGATGCTACCGGTACCGATGGTGAGATTGAGATTGATCAATTAAAGCCAGAGGGGAGAAGTAAGAAAAGCAAGGATTCTAGATCAATGAAACTGTTCAAGGTTGCTGTTGCAAACTTTGTGAAGGAGGTTCTCAAGCCACAATGGCGTCAGGGTAATATGAGCAAGGAAGTGTTTAAGACAATTGTTAAGAAGACTGTTGATAAGGTTTCTGGAGCTATGAAAAATCATCGTGTACCCAAGTCACAAGCAAAGATAGATCATTATATTGACTCATCCCGGAGGAAACTTACGCAGTTAGTTGAGGTAAGTTTTAACGCTTGTATTATGGTACTCTGCATATGTTCATAGGTGTTGTGACTGACAGGTAGTGAGGGACTTGGTCTGAACCTTCTCGAAAGGGATTTTGTGCTATCTGAATGGTGAATATTATTTTACCGCCCTTACCTAGTGGATTAAAGTTTCTTTGGGCTGGTTGGTCTCATAGGTAAAATTAAATAGGGTGCTTACATGTGCAAGGTTTTTGGGTAGCTTCCTGACAGTCAGCAACGGACAGAGGAATTTTAATGCATGCTTACGATAAGGAAATTAAATATCATAGTCTTGTTACTTTCATCCCTTCGTGTCTTTTCCACTTGAGCTAAAGCTGGTTTCAGATTGAAATGATTTTATGTTTATGAACTGAACACAGTGCTTCCAATTTTTTACCACCCTTACCTAGTGGATTAAAGTTTCCTTGGGCTGGTTGGTCTCATAGGTAAAATTAAATGGGGTGCTTACATGTGCAAGGTTTTTGGGTAGCTTCCTGACAGTCAGCAACGGACAGAGGAATTTCAATGCATGCTCAGATAAGGAAATTAAATGTCATAGTCATGTTACTTTCATCCCTTCGTGTCTTTTCCATTTGAGCTAAAGCTGGTTTCAGATTGAAATGATTTTATGTTTATGAAATGAACACAGTGCTTCTAATTTTTTTTCTAGTGAATGACTAAAGTGTAATGTGTTTCCCTTTTGTTTTGCATTCTGCAAAAAGGCTGCCATGCTCATCACACAAAGATGTGAACTTAACTTCAACTTGATCCTTGATTGAGTGTTTGGAGTTTCTGAAGGCAAGCACTAGTTAGGTTCTTAGGCATGTGTTTATGCTCCTGTGACTACTTTAAAATTTAGACCAAAGAGAATCGAGAAAGATCCACAGTGAGGGAGTGTTGTGAAAAGTAGTGTCATCTTGGTTTATGCATGAGGGTCGGATAGCGACTGATGTGAGGAGTTGATTATCACCGTGTGCTTGAATATCGTTTTTGTACTCTGTATCTGAGACTCCTCTGTTACAGAAAAATACATGCTATTTGTTTCATAGCTTACTTAGCAAACTACATCAAATCTGGCACTTTCATTTAATTTTTATGTATTTTTATATCACTCAGCTCCTTGCAGTTTGCAACTCCAGTTCCTTTAATTCCTTGATCATATTTTATAAATTATATTTATATTATGAAGAGATTGATATTATTGGCTATAAATCTTTCTTCTTTGAAATAACAATTAGGAGAATTCATAAAAACTACCTTTAAGTTTTCTCATTTTAAAATTATTACCTCTGATTAACCTTCTTCAAAACTTACTTGTTCAAGTGAGAGGTGAGAACATGGTTTCTAATGGCTTTAAGTTAGGGGTGATGAGAGAGGTGATAGAGATGAGAGTGGTGAGATTACTTGTTCAAGTGAGAGGTGAGAGCTTTTGATTGAGAGCTTTGAGAAGAAATGGGGGATGAGTTATTTAGTGTGAAAGAAATAGAGGAAGAAAGAGGGGAGGGGGGGGGGGGGGACAAATTTTTGAAGAGGGGGGGGGTAATTTTGGGTAAGGCATAGTTTTTAGGAGGATAGATGGAGTGTTCCGGCAGAACATGGTTTCTAATGGCCGGAAATCAGATTAGGTAGTGATCTTGAAAAAACAAAACTTGAAATGTTAAGTTTTGAAATTTTTTATGAAAGGTAAATTTTTTGAAAATGAGTAAACTTTTTTTTTTTTTTGCATTTTTCCTAACAATAATAATATTTTAGTTATTGCAGAGATTTTGTAGGTCTTCTGTAACCTACTTTGCAAATTTTTCATTTGTTCTGCAGGGTTATGTCAGCAAATACAAGAGTTGATGTCAGGATCTCATTTTCAGCTAAGGTAACAGGTAAGATAATTTATGATAGACCTGATCCAATATCAAGTTTCATTTCACAGGGTCAGGGATACGAGAAGTCTGCCTGAATGTCTATCTCAGACCTGTGACCTTTTATGTTATACGGCACACGAGCTCTTCATTTGACCAGCGATGGGCTGACATTACATAAGATTCAATGGTTTGTGAGACTGGTTCATGGTATCATTTAGTCTCAAGCTCCTCAAGAAGGGCTCTGATGGGAGGATTGTCTAGAGTTGGACCTCCGTGGATTTGTGGAGGCTGTTAAATGTGTATATGACAAATTTCGTGGGATTCATTATTGTACTTCTCTTTTATTTTGAGCCACGAAGAATTTTGTTCGATTTGTTTGTGAAATATCTTGATGGTCTCAGTATCGGTCAGATATTGGATTCGTTTAGTAATTCACCCAAACCACCTAAAGATCTTGAGAGCCTCTATATGATGGGCGTCAAAATATGAAGACATGATTTTGCTGGAGAATATACGATCCACATCCGCCTGCACCCTCCAATGTTATGCATGTATGGACTTTTTGCTAGTTAATGTAGCTTCTGATCTCCTAACATTCACGATTTTGTAGTTGTAGTCTTTTTCTAGGGATATGTTACTTCTGAACCAGGAAAACAAATGATATGATTCTAAGGCGCATTCTAGCCTGTGGAGGAGAAGGCATCTCGACCTTTGATACACATATATATTGATACTGCTATGAGGTTTGGGATGAAATGAGTATGAAACTAGGAACTCATGAAAAATTCTTTGTTCTATGCAACAAGTCCTAGTTCTGTTAGTGTTTAAAGTGTTTTCTTATTCTTGCGGGATATGCCAGGTTTGTACTTTGTAGTACAGATGCCTCTATTTTTTTAAACTTTTTTTTATCTTGGTTACCTTGTTTAGTTCCAGTGTGCTACACCATGAACATCTGGGAAGTGCTACGACCAACGGTTCATGCATGTGTTTGTAGCAGGCTTCTCTGAGGAATTTCATTTTGGGTGCTCAGTCTTTTTTCCTGGTAATTTTCGGCATGTAATTTCCTCGTTAATATCAGAATATAGTTTTGCTTGCGCAGAAGTAGCTTGTAATGTGCTCAGGGTATAGTCTGGAAATAGTGGGTTGGTTCATGCATGGGTGTACAGATGTGTTTGACATAGAAGACCTTTGTAACTTTGACCAGGGTTTGATGGCCATGGTTGAGCTAGGGCTCGCCCTTGCTGTTCTGATTTTTGACCTTTATCAATTTTGAAAAACAGAGTTTTTCTTATATTTAAAACAATATAATATGCAAAGGACTATAGCTTCTAATAAGTATTTCCAAAATGAGTTAATATCAATCGTTTATTTTTTGTAGGACATTAGCTTGGCAGGGAATCTGGCCAAATAATTAAATTTTTTCGACAAGTTGACATTATGCCTTGTGCTTTAAGTGAACAGTGTGCCTTGTGCGTGTATTATCATAAGCCTTTCCACATCTGTCTTTTTCGTCCTAAATTCCAACTTTCTATCATTTTTAACATTCATGAGCTGACAATGTAGTGGATGGAACTAGGGGTGATAATGAGCTGAGCTAGCTCGTGATAATCTCAAGCTCTACTCGGTCAAGGCTCAATCAAAGCTTGAGATGTGTGAGATCAACTCAAGTTCGAGCTCGGCTCGAGTCCTTAACGAGCCGAGCTGACTAGGTATTGGCTCAACTTGTTAAACTCGTGAACGGTTCGAGGATGAAAAATATTTGAAGATCATTAACCTTTATCTAACAAAAAATTAACAATTGGTCTTTCTTTTTTTATGGTATTAATGTTTACACCATTTCATCATAATCATAAATAAATGACATGAATATATATAATTGGCATTTGAGACGGAAAATATAATAAAAAGTTCTTTTAAAAAGCGAAAATCACATTTATATATAAGCTCGAGCTCGTGTTTTGCTCGAGCCGAGCTCGGATATAAACTGCCCAGCTTCAGCACAAGCTATGAAATTTTCAAGCTCAATTATAACTTCATGAGCTCAAGTTGAGCAAGGCTAAGCTCGAGTTCGGCTCGGCTCGTTATCACTCCTAGATGGAACTTTGGTCAAAATTTGGTTTGATATAGTGGAAAATATAAGATATAGTTTAAACGGATAAGGGGCTACACTTGTAAGTAAATGTGTCAAAAATATATTAATATGTGTAATATTATTGTCGAATATGTAATTTTGTAATATTTTATGAATATGTATTTTGTATTTGGTGAATATGAACTCTAGGGTGGGTGAGTTTGTAAATATATGTTACACTAAAACATACATCAAATTATATTACAAAGTGCAATTTTTATTCAATATTATTGACAATGAATTCACGGGTACATAGCTAGTGTTTTTTTAAAGTAGGGTACATAGCTAGTTGTACTACTATAATGAGTAAACTCTACAATACTTCGGTTGTCCCATTAGTTTTGCCCATTATCCATTTTAGGGTGTCCTATCAATTATGCTCCACTTCTATTTTTGGTCATGTTTTTGTCTTTGTTAAAGAATGATAATACCTTGTATTTTTGGATTTTGGTTCATCATTCACTAATTATATACTCATTTGGGACTCACCATTACCAATTTTCACGCAAAAAGTTACCATTTCTCCTAGATACTACGAATATAATCATTTGGGACCCAACACTTCCAACTTTCTTTACTTTTGTTCCAAAATGAAATGTGCCAAAACCAATAAAACGAGGGTGTATATAAAATAGTTGTCTTTTAACTTTAAAGGATCCCAATGCCCGACATTTTGCCATGTTTAACAGTGTTTTCACTTGCAAAAAAAAAAAAAAATACCGTCTAGAAAATAATATAATGATAATGGTTACCGACTTACAGGACTTTGGCTTAGCTATGAACTCATTTGGAACTCACCATTGCCAATTTTCACGTAAAAGTTAATACTATGAATCCGGTGATTTGGGATCCAACACGGCAACACTACCAACTTTTTTACTCTTTAATCCAAAATAAAACGTGGCAACTGACAACCAATAAAACGAAGGAAGTGCATAATATAATTGTCTCTTTACTTTCGAGGATTCCAACACCCAAAATTCCTTCAAATCTAACATTGTGTTCACCCGCAGAAACAAAATCACCCTCCTAAAAAATAATATAATAGTGGTTATCGGAGTATGGCCCTCCATCCATTTACTCAGTTAGTTATGAACTCATTTGAAACTCACCACTTCCAAATTTTACGCAAAAAGTTACCATTCTCCTAAAAAAACATGAATCCAATAATTTGAGACTCAACACTACCTACTTTCTCAATCTTTGTCCCAAAATAAAATGTGCCAAAACCAATAAAACAAGGGTGTACACAATATAGTTGTCTTTCAACCTTAAAGAATCCCAACGTCCAAAATCCGCCCAATTTAACGGTCCTAAATTGTACGCATCCATTCATTTGGAACCCAACAGTCCCCGTCCCACATTACCAACTTCCTTAATCTTTAATCCAAATTATCATGTAATAAACCAACAAAACAAAGAAAGTACAGAGATTATTATCTTTCAACTTTCGAGGATCCCAACGCCTAAAATTCCACAAAAATTACCACTCTTCCCACCAACAAAAACAAAATTACCTTCCAAAAAAAAAAAAAAAAACATCATAATAAATAACAATGATCCTGAGTGAGCTAGGGTTAGCACGTAAAAACAGCAGCAAGTATTCTACTTCCTCTTTGTCCCCCTCTTTAATGGCAGATTCACTCACTTAACCCAATTTCCCAAAATACCCTTTTCAGTTTTCCCCCATCTCTTCATTTTCCCCACCCTAATTTAATCAATCCTTAAAACCCTAATTTAATCCCCCATTTATCTCTCCTCACTATCACAAATTCCAATCCAACATTTTGGTAAATCCTTTTCTCTCTCTTTGTGGTTTTTTGAGCATATTATGGCTTTAATTTATGTGGGTAGTTGGTGGATTTTGATTATATTTTGTTAATTTTATCAATTAGTTGATGTAGTTGTGTATATTGTTGGTTTAATTGATGTGGGTAGTTGGTATTTTTTTGAATTAGTTGATGTAGATTGATATATTGTTGGATTAATTTATGTGGGTTTTTGGTGATTTTGTGAAAAAGTTAGTAAAGGTTGGATTTTTTTGGTGGGTATTGTGACTTTTGTGGGGTACTTTTTCGAATCTTTGGATATTATGCTGTTCTAGATTCAGCTGCACTATTGTTTGGTTTTTCCTTTATCTGTTTAATTTGCTTTATGTCATTTCCTTTTGCTTTGCTGTTATTATGATGGATTAGTGAATGTATTTGCTGAATTTGATAAAGTTTTGTTCTTTTTGTTGGGATTTTGGATTTGGGTGGTTGGGTTAGTCTTGGTTTCTGGGTTAGTTAAGCTGAGTAATTGCATTTTCTCTGTCTAAAAGTTTGAATATTTGGTACTATCCGAACTAGTCTTGCACAAATTACTAAATGGGACGGTCTGATTTTAACTTAAAATTGGAGCTAGTTACAAATTGAGCTAACATGGTTACCTTTTATTAATATTGTAATAAAAGTGACCATTTATGCTTGGGAGGGGCCACATTAAGACTGTAATTTTAACTTAAAAATAAAAAGGGTATCATACTAGGCTCCGTTAATCTTGAGCTTTTTGACAACGCAATAACTTGGGTAAGATAGTTCTATAGGGGGGGGGGGTTGAGAATTTTCGGTTTTGGAATGTACTTGTAACAATTAAGATTATAATTTAAAAGCGCATGTCGAAACTTTGAAAGCTCCTGCCATCCCATGTAAGGACAGTCTAACCCCATTTTTTTCTTTCGATAAATACTGGTCACATGGTTGTTCTTGGTGGTACCTTTTTTGTTTTTATTGTTTTTTTTTTGTGTTTCGGGAGATGTCTTTGTGTTTGTGGTCTAGTACGGCTGATTGGCCTTTAATTGCTTGAGAGTCCTATAGGTGGTGGATGGGGATTATGGAAGAAGAGCGTAAGGATTTCTTTTTCAGTCACATGTTTCTGGTGGAATCCCCTTTAGAAAGGGGATGATAGTTTCATTTTGATGTTGGATTGAGAAAATATCCTGAATAGGGTGTTTTTTCAAAATCATATTAATTGTCCGATTGGTGCTTGCGAGTTGGATTACTCTTGGTTGCTGGATTAGTTACTAATTGTATTTTCTGCCTAAAATTTGGATAGTCTATGCCTTCTAAATTCTGCGCTATTTAATGAAAATTAGTTATGTTGCTTGTGTCTCACACTCTTAGTAGATTGCCGTTGCTTTTGTAGACTAGTATAAGCAGTTGGCCTTTGATTACTTGAAAATTATATACGGAGTAGTTGTCAGGGAGAATGTAAAAGGATAAAAAAGAGTTATTTTAGTCAGAAGCTTCTGTGTGTTGAAACTATCATTAGGGAGTTGTCATGTTCAGGATGTAGGGTGCTACTTTGATCTTATAATCAAAGACGCAATTATAAATGGAGATGTTTGGGAGAAACGGAGAGTAGTAGTGCTACGTAGAGATTAGGAAATGCATATTGAAGTATTGAGATGTTTTCGTCATGTATGCACTTCCCTAATAAGTTTATGATTCGATGGACATTCGTACTGAAATCTGAGGAGGTTTTAGGTTGGACTTCACAGGAGGAAGATAAAAAGCTTTTGTGATCTTGATCTTTTGAAGGATTCATGTAATCAGTTTCCACTAGTTAATTCTTGGTTTATTTGCTTCGAGTAGCAGAATAGCTGTTGAATGATGTTCTTTTTATCACATCTCCATATGCTTTTGTAGTTAATGTAGTTGGGACTTGGTTATGTAAGGACTGAGAGGACATTGGTCATAAGGTTATCTTTTGGCGCTTCTGCTTTACCTGTTATGTTTAAATTTTTGCCTTGTCTGCACAAATGGAGATTTCATGCTCTCCTACTCCGTCCGCACTCCAGAAGGGGGCCTATGATTCTTTCACTAGTCATTGGTTCATCTGAATATATATGTGCACTTTATTAGCCATTCTTCTGCATTTTCCAGTCTTCCTTCTTCCACCCCCACGGTCCCACCCCTTTGAAGAAGAATAAATTTCTTTAAATAAAACTAGTTTCTTCTGTCACTGGACAATTTCATCCACAATCTTCTGATTTTGAATCATCTCTCCTGTCTTTCCCCTTTACACTGTTAGTTATATCTTGACAGATACTGGTGTGGGAGGACTTCATCTTTCTCAAATACCGCTACTTGCAAATTACAATTACAATGTCAATGTTGACCTTTCCAGAATCGGCAGAATCGGCCTAGTTGGAATCAGGCTGGAAGAAAGAAAAGATAAATAAACATTCTCTAATGAATCTGAGCACACAGTGGGCTTTGGGATAAGAAGGGAGGTGTGAAATGGAGCAAACTGTTGCTGAGAGACCTCTTCCCAAGGAGCCACATTTCAATCAGCTGCAGTCATGGCATAATGGTACTATGGACAGTAATGGTGCTCATTCACAACAGAATCTATCCCAAACCTTCTATCCCAGGAGATCGACAGGCTGGAATGGACCCAACATGCCCGCTGGTATAAAACAAGATAAGGCTCATATGCCTATATGCCGTAACAACATCCAAGGCAGTTGTACTCGGGGGGTATCCTGTAAATTTCGGCACTCTGAATTTGTTCAAAATGATAGGTCCAGGTATTGCAGAGATGAGCAACAAAACTCAGGTCCTGTGACGGATCCTGAGAATGCGAAATCGTGTGGACAAAATAAGGATGGTGATGCAGGGAGAATGTCTTCCTCTAGGGAGTTTAGGAACAGATCCCCCTGTCGTAATTTTCTGCGCGGCAGCTGTCTTCGTGGATCATCTTGCCGATATTTGCATTCTGAATATACAAATTATGACATACTTGTTTATGATCGGAATGCAGAACAGCACCACAGAGGAAGAGTAGATTTAAGAGATCCTGGATTCGATGATGGTAATGTGAACAATTTAAGGACATCTCAAGGGCTTGATGAATCAAATGAGAAAAATGATTTGAGGATCGTATCTTTTCCAAGAGAGCGCAGGAGCAGATCTCCTTGCCGTAATTTTCTCAAAGGTAGATGCCGCTTTGGAGCTTCTTGCCGATGTTTGCACGTGCTCGGTACATATGTTAGACCTGGACATGATTTGAGTGCACAACTGCACCGAGGAGTTATAGCAAATCAGCATAATGATTTGAGGATTGGATCTTTTTCAAGAGAACCCAGAAGCAGATCTCCTTGCCGAAACTTTCTGAGTGGCAAATGCTTCCGTGGGTCATCTTGTTTACATTTACATCCAGTCACTAGGTATGAAGGAATAAGGTATGACTGGGGTACACAGCAGCATCAAGGAGTCAAAGCAACTTCGAGAAATCTTCATTTTGGTGAACAAAATGTAGGTATGGGTTTGAGGATGTCTCATGACCACGAGCACGGAATGCGATTTAGTGAAGACTCTTATGTCCGCAATGTATCTGTAAATGATGTTGCCGTCAGTGAGCACAATCATGCAAGGCGAATGAATGAGCAGCTGACTTGTAACAGAGGAAATGTGGCTGTAGCAGCAAGAAGCTGGTCTTTTGAGAGAAATGGAAGCAGGCCTGCGAGTGATTTTATTGGTGAGCAGCGAAGGCCAGAGGTTTGCCTAAAGTTTACCAAGGGCAGGTGCGAAAGGGGGGAATCCTGCAAGTATTTGCATGGCTACCATGAATATGCTAGTTCTATTACTCAACAAAGTAGAAAATCACACTTAGAAGCTGCTACAAATCAATCTGCCTTGACAATGGTGGCTCAAGAACATGATACTGTCGGGAACAAGAGACAGTTAATGGAGGGCAAGCATAATGGCAGCAGGCTTGTTTCAACAGACGGTTGTTTTCATGAAGAAATTAAAGGGCAGTCCATGAATGATGCAGCGAAAGCAGATATATTTGATCAAATGGGGGACGCCACAGGTATGGATAGGCATAAATGTGGAGTTTCTGCTGAAGAAAACAAGGACATCAATTTATTGAGTCGGCCACTCAAAAGGCAAAGGAGCAGGAGTAGGTCTCCTTGCACTCCTGGAGATAATTTTAGGCGCAGGAGACTAAGACAAGCTTCCTCTAACATTAACTTCTCTGGAAGTAGGTCTTACAACGTTGCACAATTTCAATATCCAGATCGTCGTTCTTTTAAGCATGTGAGGCCTGCAAATCATATGAATAACCAGCATCACTCAAAAGCTGCCGCAACTTCTGCTAACCTTTCTTCTTGTGAAGATGGTGACGCCAACGTGATGGTACCTCAAGGGCTTGATGAAGTAGTGAGTCATGAAATGCAACTTGATCAGAGTCCTAGTAGCAGTCTTGTGTCAGACTCTGCTATTTCGAGTGAGGATAATGAACATGAGTCCGCAACAGATGCTTTAAGTGCTAGTCATGCTGAGCAAAAACTTGAGAAGCCAGTATCAGATAGCATTGCAGTTGAGATTTCCGAGGCACCAACTTCTATTAACCAGGAAGCTGCTGAATCAAATATAAAGAATTCAGGTGAAGAGCACCATGTCTCTAAGGTGCTGACTGATATGCCTGTGGTAGAATTGCCTGAAAAGGGCAAAATGGCTGTTAGTTCGAGTCAAAAGGGAAATGAAAATTCTGAAGAATTGACCCAAGTAGTGGAAAAGAAACGTGGTAAGAGTAGACAGAAAAGGCGGGCTACGTCTAAATCTCGTGCGCGAGCTAAGATGGATGAGGTAACTGATACTCCATCACAGAGGCTGCCTTTCACTTCTACAGGAGAGACTACCATGAGTCACCCAAGTGTTGTATCTGATTCTAAGGTTTCAGATGAAATTAACATAAATACTGGCAGAGTTAATATCTTGGAGAATGTTCTGGTGAATAAGCTTCCAATTGATCAGAACGTAAATGGAGATTTGACCGGTAAACTTTTGGGTATAGTTGATCCTTCACACGCTACAGTTCAAGATGTTACTTTTCCTGATGGTGATGCTAACCCTGATTCATTGCAAGCAGCAGGAGCAGCTTCACCAAATTGTAAAAGAAAGCTCTTGGTCCTTGATGTCAACGGCCTACTTGCTGACATTGTTGCCGATTTTCCTGATAGATTTACACCAGATATAACAGTGTCAGGCAAAGGAGGTGAATGAATACCTTCTTGTCTCTCCCGTTTAAACTGTTTCTATACATCTTTAAGTCTGACTTATTTGTTTTTGTTTTTTGTGTTCCAGTCTTCAAAAGGCCTTTTTGTGACACATTTCTGGAGTTTTGCTTTGAAAGATTTGATGTGGGCATTTGGTCATCGAGAAACAAGTACCTTCTTGTTCTTCTTCCTTAGTCTTTGTCTTTTCATTGTGGGTTAGGTGATTGGTGCTTTGATGAGAGGTTTCAAATGCTTGATTATTTCCTCATGAAGTATCCAATACTATATTCTCCAGTCTACACTACTGTGGGCACTGTTTATTAACTTCATGTCTCATTGATGACGTCGGTAGATGTAATTTGACTGTTATTCGAAACTAACTTGACTTGAAAGTAAAGTTTGCATACCTGAGTATTTCCTACCTAATGCTTTAATTGTTACCTTTCTTATGGATAGTGTATTATTAGCTAGTCATCTGTGTATCTTTTTATTACGCAGTGGAAATAGGATCTAGAACACATAGGAACAATAGAAAGAATTGATGTGTCTTAATGACCTCAGTAGTTAAAGTAATATATGCTAAGTAGAGGTTATTTTTTTCTGAGGACTGTATTTATTGCTTGTACTAATGCAGTAATGCTGACTTAGTTTATTTGGCTGGTCTTTTGCAGGAAGAATGTAGATAGGGTGGTAGACTTTCTCATGAAGGATAACAGGAAAAGATTGCTTTTCTGTTGGGTGAGGCATTTATAGATTATAACCCATAGTGCTGTATATTGTATATGTTGAGATGCTGAGTCTTCTCTTTTTTACGAATTTCTAATCAGTGGATGATTTTGAACTTTTGTGATTGCGACGGGGGTATCTTTTTGTTAATAGTTACTAGTATCTGAAGTAAGACCTAGTCTACAATCTTAGTCAATGTTATGGGCATATAGAAATTGAAGAAAGAGAGCAGCGTTGGCAAAAGTTAAGTTGACCTGAAAACCCGACCCATACCAACTTGGAAGTTTTGGATCATGGACATGATCTTTTAATTCGAAACCGAAACTAGTCAAGTACATTTGTACTTGACCCAGTTGTTCACATGAGACCGACCTATACTGAATCCAAAGTTACTGAAACCAAATCCATTAAGACATAAAGTAGGTCTAGTAGGAACCATAGTAGGATGTTACTTCTTCCTCTTAAAGATAGTAGCTTATAAACTCAGAGTCAACATGCTTCTGGAACTGATTTACTCTGAATACATGTTGAGATTGATCACTAGGCTGTATGGAGATCGATTTTTGACTGACGAAAGGAGGAAACATTATGCAGGATCAGTCCCACTGTACTCAGACAGGATTCAAAACTGTTGAGAACAAGGAGAAGCCTCTGGTTTTAAAGGAACTTAAGAAGCTGTGGGAGCAGAAAAAACGCCTTCCCTGGGAGAAGGGATATTATAATGAAACGAATACAATTTTGTTGGATGATTCACCTTACAAGGCTCTACGTAATCCAGTAAGTGCTAAATTTGATGCAGATAGACGGCATTCAGAAGTGTGCACAACATAAACTTTTAATGATATAGGTGTTTTGTTATTCTTCTATGGTGACTTTTGGATCTTACTCTAATACACTATTCTTTTGTTATGCCCACCGTCCAGCCTTACACAGCCATATTTCCACATCCTTACTCCTTCAGGACTGTTAGAGATAATTCATTAGGTAATGCCCTAAACTAAAGCAGTTCTGTCATTTATTTTCTATTTTTAAGTTATTGCGGATTGCTTGGCACAAGACTATAGAGTTCTTTCGTTCTTATTCAGACGATAATAAATTATGTTTAATATGGTGGATTTGCCGCTGGGTTTAGATTATATGTAGTAGTTATTTTATTCCTTTTGTTTCAAATAGTTGTGTTTTTCCCCCTCCCTCCCTCTTGATTTAATATTTTACTGTGTATTATGAAAGCATGTGGTACTGGCTTGCTCTCTTGCTTCGAGGATTTGGTTAGAATCACGTATTATGAAATGTGATTTTAACATTGGGAAGCTATGACAGGACGACGTGGTGATCTGCGCTTATATCTTGAAAGACTGGCAGAAGCTGAGAATGTTCAGAAATTCATTCAGGAAAATCCTTTTGGTCAAAGGCCCATCACAAAATCAAACTGTTCGTGGACCTTCTATGCTAAAATTGTTGGCACAGATGCAAGCCAAAAAGAAGGAAATGCGAATGCTAGTCCTGTTACTCATGGTACCAAATTGTAGGTAAATTATCTGACTCACAGCTTATTATGGCTGAATGTGCAGCTTTGCCAGGTGATATTCACCCGTGCTGGCCATTGTAAAATGGCCTGTTGCTCGCCATAATCTGTATTCGCCGGTTCCTCTATATTTTTTAGAGGCCCTCTCTTAACCCTAGTAGTGGTACGATCTTCAGTCCTCGGCCTCAGTTTTGTACTTGATTATAGGTTTTCATGTTGATTTGTTTACAAAAGCTTCAAAAGTTTGTAAATGTAGAATATATCATCTGTTAACATTTATTATTTCGACCCGAACGTGATAAGAATCTGTAATACTAGATCATTAGTACTGCAGTTCCTCTGATGGAGGATTGGGCTGAGCTGAAGCAAACTAATGCCTGGCATATGTCCGCGCATTCCTTTTTTGTGAGCTTGTAATATTCATATTTTTATGAGGAAGTTGTAATAGTCACTTGTGTTTGCTTCTTGACTTTGGTGTGCTTCAAATAGTCTCTTTTCAACTTCGTTGCCCTCTATAACATGTTGGATGATGGCATCCATTAAGGTTTATTATTGACTCATTTTCACATGGTTGATGATTGTTCAATCATTGCCTTTATCTCATGATTATGGGTATCATTGTGTCCTTAATACCAAAAAGGGGGAAAATCCTGCATTCACATCCAGTGGTCTCTGCAAATCCTGCTGAGTTAATATAAAGTGAAAAAAAAATCATGAATGTATGATGATGTTGGCCCATGCGTTAAATATAGTAGATTTGAAACGGCAGTGATGTTTCACATATCTGCGGTCTGCCTCTTCAGAACCTCGCCACTGTCTTTGTCATTCTCTTTTTATTACTATGGCCTAGAGGTTAGTTGACACTGCCAACTGAGCCATACTGGGCAATATTGTTGGACTCAACCACCTCTTATCACAGGCACAGAATAAATTGTTGACGTCGTTGTTGGGAGTATCCCAGGCCATTTATGCCAATAAGTGTGGAGTTCTGACCACACCGCTTTTTATTAAAGGGTAGGTTTTCGACAGTGGATGAAGGGAATATTAGAGCACATTGTTCATTTACGCAAACAGGAAGAATTCAGCAGTGCCCTTGGCTAAAATTGGTTCGAGTGAACTTTTTTTTTTTTTTTTTGTCGTTGCTATTGGAGGAACTTGTACAGTGATGCTAGTCTAGCCAACTTTGGGAGTGTTCTACTGTTCTTGATGTTATGTTGTCTATACATGGCTCTATATAGGGTCTAAGAGTGTAAATAAACTGACACTCAGACAAAAACTTGAGCTCGAGCTTGGCTAAAGCTAGTATTAGATCGTTTATTTATTTAAAGAACAAGGTTGACAATTTTTTCGAGTAAGACCATTCATTTCAAATCTGTAAATTGTTGTCAAAAAAAAAAAAAAACTGTAAACAACAAAATTGTTCAAATATTAGAATGGATTTCATATTTTATAAGGAGAAAATAATGAATAGTAATTGACTTGCCTTGAGCATGTAAATCTTTTGAGGCTACAAAAAGCAAGAAGAAACAAGAGCTCATATGATGCATGTGATGTCACGGAGTCGTGAACTATTAGTATTTGGAGAGTGTAATTCTTAACTTTTTAGATTTTAATTTTTTTGTTCCTTTATGCATATAAGTTTGACTTCGAGTCATGAAGATGTTTTTACTCAAACTTTGTGATCTCTAGTGTGAACTTTGATCTTGTATAATACAACCCGATGGCTGCTTCACCATTGTCATTTGTTGTTCCAGAGTAAGCAAAGTTAGGCTAAACAAAGCCCTTAAAAGTCTTTTCCTGAGAAACTACAAGGAGGCTTATAAGACAACACTAATGTTCATGAATTTCATAAAGCCTTGGGAGAAACCGTCTATTCTTAAGATCAAGTCATGCTGGTCTAATAAATACATATATATCTATAGCTCAATAACTCAATTTAGTTTAACAAACTTAGTTTGCAAGAAGTTAGTCTACTTTTATAATAAAAATAAACAATTCTTTCTAAACAATTTGTGCATGAATTTTAACACTAAAACATTCTCAAAGTCCGAACTTGATCCAAACCTTTAATTAAGTTGCAAACATGTAATTAAGTTCAAATACTCATGGTACAAGGAGGCTTAACGGACCACAAACTATCTAAAAAGAAGAAAAATGACAAGGCGCCTAACTTTTTGTCTCTTCTGGAATGGAGATGTATGATTTTGAAGGTTGAGAGCATTAATTAACTGTAGCAAACACAATGCTGCTAATATTGGTAGCTTTATCGCCTAATATAGTTTCGTTTTTATGGTACCAAAATTTCCACTAATGATGTACTGAGAGTTGAAATTTTTGACAGAAAGTCGGTTTTTATAGAAGTTTTATTAGCAACAATTGCAAGTATAATAATTTCCAGCAATCACACTGACATGGTTATTGTCTTTCCTCGTGGTGGTTTGTCTATCATCCTTGTAAACCATAAAAAAACTTTTTGGCATTTTCGGGGAAAAGAGTAAAATCAATAAAAAGGTTTTTCATCTATTTCCTTTTGGGGTAAAATTCCATGCTATTTCCCATTTTGTCGTATATTTCTCAAAAAAATAAAAAACTTGTACTCAGGTCTTACTATGACCAAACTAATCTACGTTGACTACGGCTACGATTGTCGGTCTAGGTTTGATGAAAATAATGATACCAAGCAATCAGGCATCATTAGCTTTAGCAAGGACAAATCATTAGTTGGTAATGACTAATTAACTATCATGCAAGTCTCTTTCAAGAAAGATCTCTTCAAGAAAAGCACATAACCTAGATTAATCAGAAGCTAGTTGCTACGTACGTTTCCTTATTACTCCGTATAATCGTAAACTCGTAGTCCATGCATGAAGCCCCTACTATCATCATGACCGAGCAAACATATAAGTGTAACAGAGGGACCCGAAATTTTAAAACGGAAACAACATTAAAAGGCAAGAAAGACCAGTGAGCCACTAACTTGACCTCTACCAAAAATGGTTTAAGAGAACGATAACTTAAAAGCGAATTTAGGATGAACAAGTAAAAATTTTCCAATTGCTAAAGGCAATTCCAAGAAAAAAAATAGTTAAAAGCTTTGTGCACACATGTGAAGAGAGTAACGAGTATAAGCAGGGCCGGCTAACATGTTCAGAGTGGGCTCTTGCACAGGGTCCACAACTGTTTGGGGCCCCAAACTAACTATAGATGTAGATAATTAGGAAGAAAAACATGAGATATATATCAAGAGTCCTTATTGGTGAAGTGGCACAGGATGTGCCAATATATCTAGGAGGTAACAAGTTCAAGCCTTGGGTTGAGCAATATTTTTATTCCTTTTGTACAAAGAGCCTAAACCTTAATTTTCGCACAGGGCCCCCGAAATTCCCAAGACGGCCCTGAGTATAAGATAGATATACAGATAGATACTAGGAGAATGAAGGTTTATGGGAAGGGGTTACGTTGTGATTTAGTTACATAGGGGGGTTGTGAAGGTGTAGAATCGGCATGGTGTGAAGTGCTAAATTTGAGGACAAGTTCACTTGTTGACGAGGTTAATTTAGATTTGATCTAATTGTTGAGTTAACGATATTATTTCAGAGAGAGAGTGAGAAAACATGGTACATATAACTCCATGAGTTCTCGTATTCTTTTTATTTCTAACAGTTACACCCATTTTAGTTCTATTTTATTTGTGTGGAAGTAGCTTACTCCCTCTGTCCCACCCATTTTACTCCATATTTTATTTTGGGGTGTTTTATTATGCTCCATTTCCTCTATTGGTAAGTTTTGCCTCCAAATATTACAATATTGCCCCTCCTTTTCAATATATACTCACTCCACCAATTTCTAGACATGGCTCATCACCTCACTCAAACAACTTGTATTTTGATACATATCACACCCATTTTCTTAATCTTTGGTCCATAAGCAAATATAGCAAAATGTGTGGAACAGAGTGAATATTCCTCAAGACACTTGATTGTCTTTATATGGCATAAATGTAAGATATCTAAACTCATGGATGAAAACAAAATGATGAATTCTCATTCATTGTGGGATCAGATGCTTATTTCTTCATATTAATTCACATACTTAGGGACTGCCCTAAGGCACGGGTAGTGTGGAATGCTTTCCCTGGCAGTTCATTCACTTCTATCAATTTTCGCTTCCCCTCAAGGACTGGGCTATCAAAAATCTTGCTGAAAATGTTTGCCATGGAGTAGACAACTAGCCTAGAGTCGATCTTCTCGATCACTAACTAGCCTAGAGTCGATCTTCTCGATCATTGTTTGGCGGTTGTGGAATTAGAGAAAGAGTAGATGCTTTGGACGGGAATATGAGATCCCCATACCTCAAATCTCCTACATATGGAATACGGTAGAAGAAGTTCGGGCGGCTATGGATATGGATAATAAATCTTTTGGCAGCACAACTCTACTTAAAGAAATTTTTGTTAGATGGTCTCCTCTGCCAATTGGGTGGATAACTCTAATGGTGTGTCTAAGAGAAATGCAGGTAAGGCAGGTGGAGGTGGTATATCTAAAGACGAAAATGGTAGGTTACTTAAGGTATTTGCCAAATGTCATGAGCTGTGCTCTAACAACAGGTTTGAGATTTTAACTTTCAGGCGTGGCCTTCTGTTGGCTAAGGAAATGCAAGTTCAAAAGTTTATAGTGAAAGCAGACTCACCTGTCATTGCTAAGACCATTCGGGGGGAGTTTGAAGGCTCTCTTGCTTATATTCATGAGGTCAATATGTGCAAACAACTGATGAAGGAACAAATCAATTAAGTTGATCATGTCTTTAGGAAAGCAAATGCTTGTGTGGATTTACTTGCGAATCTAGGAGAGATGTCAATTTGATAGTTTATAACGAGCCACCGCCATGCCTTAAGCATCTACTGTTTGAGGATTTATGTGGGGTGGCTAGGCCTAGTATGGTCTATACTTAGTTCTTTATTTTGTTTTGGTGTGTGACCCCTCATTTGGCACAAAAAAATCCTCCACCACAACATAAATTATCTTCATTTTAGAAAACTCGATCATTTTGGACTAGTCTTCTTGCAAAAGATGAATATCATTGGTTTGATCCACCAATGAGTATTACGGAAGCTCTGCGATTGGTTTTGTATTAAGAACTCAAGGAAATTGGTCGAAGATGCTTACGGTTAAGGTGTGACCTAGGTTTAGTTAGCAGTAGCCTTATCGAGTTTCTTGTTCTTCGAGAAATATTATTTTCCATAACTTGATACGCATGTGGGAATTGTACTCCTTATTATCGCAAAGATTATTATAGACCAATATTTATGCAATGTCTAGCCTTTTTACCATGAAATCGTGGTTAATTATTACTTTCGCGAATAAATAAGGTTGTTGACTTCCTTGTGGACAATGACCATTCTTTCTATGTATGCTCACTAGATGGTTTAAATTTTCTACAATGTTATGCATTTCCTTGAAAGGATGAGTTTAATTATTTTAATTTTTGAGGGCAATTTTTTTTTTGACTTATAAAAAACTACGGGCAAGTTGTATACCCTACTTGATAGGAGAACTAGACATTATTTTTAGGTAGATGACAAGTGTTTGACATAGGGGCACTTGACCAAACTTGTATACTTGACTTTGTGTTGTACATTCATTGAAAATAACTTTACAGTAGATAAACCCATTAATCCTTCCTCATGTATCAGGACTTTCCTCAATCCTTCTCATCCTATCAACAAGATTTAATAAAATGTTTTGCTCCCCCTCCTCACCAGCTGACATCTTCACATGCCCATGCAGGTAGCTCTATGCCCCACCCATATAATCATATCACATGGAAATGTGACAAGGACTTACCTATCTCTCTTGTGTCACATAATCTTCCCTCTCTCTCCTCTTTCTCTTCACAGATTCCTCCCCTTCAGATAAAACCATGCATAAAAATTCCTCATTTCACTAATTATTTCTTGTCTTTACTTCATTCTGTTCCCAAAATTCCAATATTTTGAGGAGTAAAGTTAGCCTAATACTCCCTCCATCTTATTGAATTTCCCCCATTTTCCATTTTTAGGTGTTCTAATGAATTACCCCATTCTATTTTGGATAAATAATAACACATAAAAACTTCACAAAACACACCCATGTGATTGTAGGTCAGTTCTCTTCTCACATATTTTCTTCTCCTTAAACTTTTGTCCAAAAGACAAGTAGAGGGAATTCACTGGGACGGAGGTAGTAGGTAGTTTGACGTAAATAAGAAATATTCTGTACTCGAATCCTCTTACTTTACTTTTCCGATAGCATTAACTGTTCCAATATAAAAAAGTATTAATTTTAATAACTTCTCAATTAACTATTCCTATAAAAAAAATAAAAATTTAATATTTTTTTAATTAAAACCCAATGACCTGCTCTGAGCACATGGGGTAGTAGGGTAAGACTGCTACTAGTAGTATTCCATTCCTTATTCTTTGATTTAACAAATCACATAATTCATACTATATTTCTGCCATATTAACAGTAACAATAATAATACTATACTCTATAGTATGTCTATACACTCTATACTTACCCACCACCTCACACACTCCTGTCTCTTGGTTGTCATTTTTATCTGTGCTCTCTGAACAAAACAAAGCCAAACATTTCTTCTTGGATCTGCAGATATATTCTCCTTTCTTTATATTCTAGCCATGTTCTTCTTAATTGGCTGTTTTTCCCATGGTTTTGGTGCCTTTTTTTGACCCATAAAACAACCTTTTCTGGCTGTTTTACTTGCTACCCATTTGAGCTCATTCATTGCTCTTATCTGGGTATCTCATGCTTTCCTGTGATTTTTACTGTAAAGTGAGAATCTTTGGTGATAAAGTTAGTGATTAATCAATCCTGCATTTGGTTAGCATTTGGTTAATTGTGGGGGTTTTGTGTTAATTGGACATATTTTCTGGATTTGGAAAGTAGGTGTATGATAAAGACTCAATCTTTGGTGGTTGGAAGTTGAAATGTGATGTTAAATTGTCTGATTAAGAGTGTTAGAGATGAGTTTAGTACAGTGTAGTAGGTGTAGTTTGTCCATACTTTTGAAGCTCTGACATTTAGATTTGAGGAGGTGGGGTTTGGAGTTTACTGAATTTGGATGAGGATGATATAAAGTTTTAGTACCCAAAAAAAGGAAGAAACTTTTTGGGTTGTTTGGCTGTGTTTGGGGTGTGTGTTGACAAAGAGGAGAAAGGGTGTTTTTTGGTGCATTTGCAATGGCTGCAAAGTTGCTGCATTCATTGGCTGATGATAATCCGGATTTGCAGAAGCAGATTGGATGTATGACTGGCATTTTCCAAATCTTTGATCGCCAGCAGTTCATTTCTGGGAAAAGGCCTAATCAAAGGAGGCTTCTTCCTCCTCCTCCACCTCCTCAAGGTTGTCAAATCTTAGCTTTTTGATTTGGTTCATCTGTTTAGATTGTACAAAGTCGCAAATAAGAATCGAACCCCCTTACGTCTCAGCTGCAGCATTTGAATATTTCATCTGTTTAGATTGTTGTTGGTAAAGCGAGTTGAAGGTGTATCATGGGATTTTTTGGATTTTTGTATAATCTCACTGTTTCATTGGCAGTGTTGTTTAGATTGGTATGTGGTGTGTATGCTCATTGACCAGATCTTTCTCACGTTTCAGTCATATGTTGATGCTTTTCTTTTTAGTTGTCCTTGTCTTATAGATGGTTGTGTCAAACTAGGGGGATTAGAATGTCATAATACCTTGCTTTTAGTGTCTGTTGATGTGATGAGCTTAATTACAATCAATTTGAAAGCTTTGTGTAGTTGCCCTTCTTTAATCGATCTACTGGCTTGATTATTTCACTCACTTTTCGACCCTCATTTTAATCGTTTTTTGGGGATCAAGCATTAATCCTTCTTGAACAATTTTCTATTCATGTTTTTAATGATTAATTATCTGTTCTGTAGGTAACTCCAAGTTCAGCAATGGAAACCTCGATGCGGATTCTAGTAATGCATATAACCTGGAGACAGCGGTAAAGGGTCTCAACTTGCCAGCTACTATACCTTAGGCTCATTTGATTAATGTGCAGTACTTCATCCTGAAACCAGTTGGTACATGTGAAGGTTTGAGTTCTGAAGGGAAATGCCTGAGTGTGTTTGAGGGGCATTCATTGAAATCTTCTCTTCTAGTGGCATTGAACTTGTTAGATTTGTAATCCTCGTATAAGCTAGCTAAGAACCGCAATTGGCAAATTTCATCGTTTTTTATACCCTGATAGAAAAAGAAATTTTGAGAGTTTATATATCAAGTGAAATCCCTCACCTGACCTAATTAAATATATCACACCCAAAACTTTCTCAGGTTCTAACATTTTAGCTCATTTAGGCTCCATTTTGGACCCGTCGTAGATGTCATGAATCGTCGCGATTTGAGTAAATTTGGCTGTCATTGCAGGAAAGGAATGCGAGCAAATATTCTAATGAGAAACAACGAGCATCCACAGAATCATCAAGAGCTTCTTTCTCCTCTTCTTCACGTTCATCATCATTCTCCTCTCTCGATTGTGGCAGAACAGGCCAACCAGAGCCCTCTTCCACGGATCGGATAATTTTCCCGGAGACTCCTTCAAGGGACCCTGTCATAAGCCAGACAAGCGCCAGTCCGAAGATAGGAAGGCTCTCCGTTGATCTGCGAGATGTGGTCAAGGATTCTATGTATAGAGATTCTAGGGGGCTATCAATCCATACTACAATTAAAGAGGAAGGATCAACTCAGACATTAAAACATAAAGACTCTCCGAGACCTTTGCAGCTGTCCAAATCAGTGGATGGCTCATTAGGTGTTGGGATGAAAGGGAATAATGCACCCACAGATATCAAGGAGTCTCTAAGAGTTCTTGCTAAGCTTCGTGATGCTCAATGGAATTATAATGAAACAGAACTTCCTAGATTGTCATATGAGTCAAAGGAAGGATCTTCCCTCACAACATCAAGGGATGCGCCCAGGTTCTCTTACGATGGGAGGGAGATAAATCGTAAAATTAAAGATCTGCCAAGGCTTTCTTTGGACAGCAGAGAAAGCTCAGCGAGAAGCGGCATCACTGATTCAAGATTAAGCTTTATTTCAGGAAATACACACAGAAGCAGTGACAGTTCCAATGGAAGAGTTACAGATCTACTACAGCCATCTACTGCCCAGTCACGCTCTTCTAGTGTTGTGGCAAAACTTATGGGACTGGATATGTTGCCTGATACTAAACCGTCAAACGAGAGTCATCTGGGTCCAATAAAGACATCTATTGAAGGAAGGGTTCCCTCTTCAGCACCTTTGAGAGTCCCTGACACTTGCAGGCCAGTTCGGCTTCCTAAATCCCCAAGAAGTTCGAGGAAGGAGCCAACCTCACCTCTATGGAGAAATGCTGACACAGTAATGAAACCGATTTCTACTTCAAAGTTTCCCATTGAACCGGCACCATGGAGGCATCTGGATAGTGGTAGAGCTTCTCCAAAGCAAGTTCCGAAACAGGCAAAATCCCCACCAACAACATCAAGCAATTCCCATTCTGTTTATGGTGAAATGGAGAAAAGATTAAAAGATATTGAGTTCAAACAATCAGGGAAAGACCTGAGAGCGTTAAAGCAGATACTGGAGGCTATGCAGGCAAAGGGTCTTCTGGAGGCCACTAAAGAGGATCAGTCTCCAAGCTTGGGAGCCAGTAGAGAAAGTGCGCAAAGAGCTGGTTCTGGTATTAATTCTGACATGATGAGCTCCAAAGATTCCCGCACTAATAGAGTCATTTCTTCCAAACTCAGGGTAGGCAGTAACTCTAAAGCATTTGAATCCCCAATTGTCATTATGAAGCCTGCTAAGCTTGTTCAGAAATCTGGTATTCCGGCTACCTCCATCATTCCGATTGATGGCTTGCCAGGTCTTCAAAGGTCCTTCAGTAGTGAAGATGCAGTTAATCGTAAAAATTCACCAGGCCGTAAAATAAGCAGGGATCAGACAACTAGAGACAATCGCAGGGATCAAGCAGGTACTTCTGCAGATAGGAAAACAAACAATAGAAACTTAAGATTAGCTCAAACTTCATCAAGGTCTCCACAGGTAGCCAAAGAGAGCACCACAAATCCAGTGAAGAGCTCGGGATCCATAAGTCCTAGATTGCAGCAAAAGAAACTGGACTTTGACAAGAAATCACGCCCACCAACTCCACCTATTGATTCAAACAAAACAAGGAGGCAACCTAGCCGTCAGTCTACTGAATCTAGTTCCCCTGGTGGGAGACGCCGACTGCCAAAGATGAGCAATGTGCAACAAAATGATGACCAATTGAGTGAGAAGAGTAATGGCTCCAGACATTTGAGCTTCCAAGAAGAGAATGCATCTATGCAGTCTGACACAAATTTGGCATTGGAGTCAAGGATAGATATAGAAGTGACGAGCGCTGAGCAACCTGTGGAGCTAGCCAGCTGTCAAAGCCCATCTAGGGATACTTTTAAGGTCCGCATGTCCGGAGAAACGAAGGAAGTAAGTCTTTTTGACCTCTTTTTATTCTTGAATTGTGCTTATCATCTGGCTAAATGGCTGTTTTTCAATCTTCTTCAGGATGTGGACTTGAGGTTGAGTGAAGAGGACTTTGTGGGCAATCTTGCTATTGGCCCTGAACAACCAAGTCCTGTCTCTGTGCTTGACTCTTCTGCATACATCGAAGGCTCTCCATCACCTGTTAAACAAACTTCACGTAATGGCTCTTCTTTTAATTTTTGCATCAGGGTGTTTCCTTGCAGTTTTATTTTGTTGTTTTGACCCTGCAGTAGATTGTAATTCTCTCTCATTCCCTTTCGCTGCAGTGTGAATTGTGAAATGCTCAAGTACTACAAACTAGGCCATTAAGTTTTTAGTTAAGATTATTTTGGCATGCTGCTGTTGTCGCATTATTACAGTCGTCAGTATGTTATTATGGTGTTGCACAGCAAGTCTGCTTAGAGTGAGACAAGGACTTTGACATATAAGAGGGATAACAATAATAAACTTACATAAGTACTCTATTGGTATATGCTTTCTTTATGCTTGAATTAGTATGAAAATGGCATGTGAATTTGAATATCATGAAGGAAACTTACTATACTACTATTTTCCTTTGTTGCAGTTTTGTTTGTAAAATGTGGATTATGACCTGTGCAACTTACATATAGATTATATGCACATATATGACAGGTGATGCAATTTCTGAATCGAATGACAATCCCGAGGAAGAGCTGTGGAGTTCTGATAATCCTTCTACCAACTGCACAGTTTTAGAGCTTCCTTCTGAAATTAGTCGCAAGAAATTACAGAGCATTGACAACTTAGTTCAGAAGCTTAGACGACTGAACTCAACACATGATGAAGCCCAGACAGATTACATTGCATCGCTGTGTGAGAACACGAATCCAGACCACAGATACATATCCGAGATACTATTGGCTTCAGGTCTTCTTCTCAGAGAGCTCAGTTCTGGCTTGACATCCTTCCAACTCCACCCATCTGGTCATCCAATCAACCCAGAGCTATTTTTTGTGTTGGAACAGACAAAAGCAAGCAGTTTGCTTGCCAAAGGTGAGAATAATGCTGAAGAGATTGCCTTTATCAAGTCAAAACCTGAAAAATTTCACCGTAAGCTCATATTTGATGCCGTAAATGAACTTCTCGTGGGGAAGTTGGCCTTGATGGGCCCAGCTCCTGAGCCCTGGTTTAAGCCCGAGAAGCTCGCTAGGAAAAGCCTTAACGCTCAGAAGCTTTTAAGGGAATTATGTGCGGAGATAGAACTGCTTCAAGATCAAGCTAAAAAGCAGGAATTGTGCTTGGAGGAAGAGGAGGATGGGTTGAAAACCATCTTGTGGGAGGATGTGATGCATAGATCAGATAATTGGACGGATTTTCGAGGTGAGGTTTCCAGCATCGTCTTGGATGTGGAGCGATCCATCTTCAAAGATTTGGTGAATGAGATTGTTGTCGGTGAGGCTTCTGGCCTTCAAGGCAAACCGAACAGGCGATGCAGACAGCTTTTTTCCAAGTAACAACTTTGATAATCCTTTCTCAACTTATTTTGGCTCTCTTTACTGTTGATGCATCCTTCTGGTAATCAATATTTTTTTTATACAAGGCATATAATAAAGCCATGGATAGGAACTAATACGCCTCTTTTATTTAACATCATAAAGTACTGCAGTGCGTTGTATAGAGCATCTGATGTTGATAATCGTATTACAGCACAAAGATTTTTCAGGATTGACGTATAGGAGGTCTTTATTTACTTGTCTCAGTAAATTTATCTCATTTCGGACTCTTTGTACAAGGGTATGATAATTTGTTTTATAACTCATTTCTTGTACACATGTTTTCTGTTTTTCTTTCCATGGAGTCATTGTAATTGCCGGATACATGTCAATACTATGGTTGGCATAACATACTGTTCCTGCTAGTTTTGTTAGCTTACCAGCTAGCTAATAAATACAATTTAATTTTCGTACCAACACTCATGATTGTGTTACCAAGCTTGACTTGGAAAGATTGAAAATACAGTAACATTAGTATGCGTGACACGGTCATTTCTCAAACTTGCGTGACGTTGGTATGCATGCTGGTGGTGCGAGCTGTTTTGTTTGTTAAACTGTGTATCTATTCTCCTGATGCACGATGACACTGCAAATGCATTGTCACTGATGGCAGAATGTACTCAGGCCCTTCACAGTTCAAACTCTAGTAACATGTACAGTAACAACTAACAAGTACAGACCTACCGATTAGATTAAGGAGTACAAGTTATAATGGACTGAATCAAATGTCTTGCGAATACTAGCGAGTGTTCTTGTACATTCAGCGGCACAGAGCCGTTTACGTTCATAATAGTGCATCAGTGGAATTGATTTGCACGAGTATTTGCTATTTCCTTGTGACAATGAATCGACTAAACTATCCTCGCGAAATTTTATGCCTCAACTTCCTGAATTTTTAGAAGGCGCAAAAGGCAGCATAATGATTCACATATGAAGGAGGAAAGAGAAGAGGAGTTTGAGCCTATGAGGCTATGACTTTACAGTCACGGAAGATCTTAGTCTTAAATATGAGAGATTGTATTGCTTTCTCGGCGTTGAAGTCAACATGTTATATTTACATAGTTGTTACTAACGTAAATTCTAAGATAGTACGGGAAGGGAGGGCCGGAGGGGAACTTAATTTTGCGACCTACATTCTAGGAAATAAGTAGTGTACTATACGTGTGTATGTGACCGATGTATTGCACCCTTTGTCCAAAAATCAAAAACTACATGCACTATAGAGGATTTACACAAAACGTCGTATTGGGTCATGTTTACATTTGCATCAAAAACAAAGGACTCGAAGTTCCCTTAACCTTATCACGATCTCCTCAACTAAATGGGCAAAACTTTTAATATCTAGTCATTTTTTTGTGTCTCGTTTATTTTTACGCTATCTTTCGTTCTAAAGGAATTGTTGTTCGATGAGAATCAGATTTTGTATCTCGTACTTAAAGATGAGAATGACATTATTGTGTCAAATCACAATCTTTTTATAACGCCATTTTGGATTTTAGTATCATTATTTTTTTATATTTAAATTATCACTCAAAAAGAGTTGAAATTGCCACTCAATTTTGTTTTTAAACTATCATCTAGATGGATTTTTTTGTCCAAAATATTATTGATCTAAAATTTTTCTACATGATTTAATGCAACATGCTTAAATATATCATATTTTTATTGCCAAATTCTACCCTAATCTAATATACCTATATCAATTGAATCAAGTAAATTCATTCTTACTGGTTCCAGTCATATTCCCCCATCAATCGAGATAACTCACTCTCGTCTTTCTATTAAAGTTGATCAACAAGTCTGGTATGATACCATATAAGTTTAGATCGTCTTACAAATGATACTATTTGACCTAAATTAGTCACTTTTTTCAGTGTTAGAAAAAGTAATCACTTAAACTAAATGTGTAATTAAGCAGCTCTAATTTCAATGAAACAAGAGTGAAAGTTGACAAACATTTTCAAAACACACTTAAAATGACATTTTATTACGACAAAGTCAGCTCTCATGTAGTTGATATTTGTTAAAAAAAAAAAAATCAATGTATTCTAGCGTAGTTGGTATTTGTTAAAACATTTTCATAAGAATCAATGACATCTTGTTTATACATTGACTTTTATTGTTTCTTGGTCGTTTTCTTTCTACATTTACGAAGTTTACGAGGATATTTAAATTGAAGATTCGGCGATAATTGTACAAACATGCTAACGTAGCCAAGGTGAACTTTACTACTCCATTTGCATTTTCTCAAAGCTCAATCGGAGCTGGGCCCAAACCCAGTAGATGGCGAGCAAACGTATTTTTAATAAATCCACAAGTTTGCAATTTTAGTATTATCCTGCCTCCGTAGCATAGTGGTAGTGCGTTCGCTTCGTAAGCGAAAGGTCGCGAGTTCGATTCTCGCCGGGGGCTATTTTTTTGATATTTTTAACTTTTTTTTTTTGTTATTATTATGATCTCTCATATTTGGGAATTACTAAAAAGTAAGGACTGGTTGTTTTTTTTTTCAAGAAAAGCAGTGGTCTATAGTAGGTACATTTCTTACATAGCTCTAGACTTCCTAGAATAGTACTATACTACTATCATAAAGGTTAAAAATTAGGGCAGAATGGATTAAAAATTAGGGTAAGAAGGCATGGATCATCTGGAACATGCACATTGAGTACTAGTGCATGAACATGACAAGTTTAAGCAAGGCAGTATGATATTTTCTGCAAAACTTGAGCGGTCTGTTGTTGAAATGTTAAGCAGAATGAGATTAACACCATGCACTAATAAGTCGAAATGTTTATATCAGAAAGTGTTGTATCAGATTAACGGTCTAAGTTTAGATTGGACATTCTTAAAATGATCGTTTTTGTGTTATATGGTTGCGCGCTTTTGTACGATACTGTCGATTCTATTGAAATCATTAGAGAGACATAAGAAGAATAGATTGAAGCCTTCAAGAATGATTGGAAAGCTTAAATTGTATTGATGATTGTCACTGTATTTATACAAGTAGTACTAGGTATATGATCTATCCTATGACTCTAGGATTACAGTAGCTAGGATAAAGGAATACATGTTAGTACAACTAGATAGATATCACACTTAACAATAAGATACAAAGGTCAACATGGAGTCTTGACTCTTGACTAACATGCCCCCGCAAGATGGACGGTCGAAGAAGGAGGCCAATCTTGGATGATAATGTTGAAGACGATCCAGCGGCGCAGCTAGATATTGAAAGAAGGTAGTTTTCATCATTTGTAGAGTTCATCGCAAGATGAATTTGCAAGAGTCGCATGACTTTTGCAAAAATTATATTTGGAGATTTGGAAGAAGAGAGTATTTCATGATTTAACAAATTTTCATCACAAGACAAGATGAGTTTCATCGCAAGATGAGTTTGCAAGTATCGTGTGACTGTTGCAATTTAGATTTGAAATTAAAATTTGGAGATTTGAGGCAATAGAGATATAGAAAAATTTGATCATTTTATCTAAGAGTGATCTAGGAACCATGGGAGGATGACAAGGCAGCGGAAGTAGGAGATATGAGTTTGTTCGGTTGTGGGAACAGAATGAGGAATATGAGGAGGAACATATGGAGGAACGCCATTAGGAACAGTGTTCAGAAATAAAATAAAATTTGATCGTTTGATCGTTTGAGTGGCTAAGGGAGACCAATAGAGGAAATTTTTGAGAGGGAGAGATAGTACATGAAATTTGGGTTGTGTATTTTTACGTAGAAATTAAGGGGGGAAGGGGGATAATTTTGGTTGAGCAGGATCATCTGCTCTGATACCATATTGAAATCATTAGAGAGACATAAGAAGAATAGATTGAAACCTTCAAGAATGATTGGAAAGCTTAAATTGTATTGATGATTATAACTGTATTTATACAAGTAGTATTAGGTATATGATCTATCCTATGACTCTAGGATTACAGTAGCTAGGATAAAGGAATACATGTTAGTACAACTAGATAAATATCACACTTAACAATAAGATACAATGAGACTAGGTCAACATGGAGTCTTGACTAACAGATTCAATGCGACTACTTTAATTTGAACTCAATGTGTGATAGTATTTTTTTCTCAATTAAAAATATATTATTTCTTATTAATGAATACCCTGGTCTCAAATTGGAAAGTCTTATAGCATATATAAGACGTACTGATCACGTACCTTTGTTCAAACTTTCATCCTAAAACTACATATACAACGAAATAAAAAATGATTGAAGTAAAATATTTACATAATTCAGAATTATAAATAAAGTATGTAATCCAAAGAATAAAAAGAAATAAATAAACTAAGCATACTGTAATTAGAATCACATTCTTCCTAATCATACTTGTGAGTGTAAAATTGAACATTATATTTATGCACTCTTGAAGCCGAGTGCACTGTGTAACTTAGGCCATATCATTATCACAGTTGATTAATGACCATGTTCAATTGTTCATGTCCATGAGTAAAATTATGGGACCAATATGTCTACTTCAATATAGGTAGGGGAATAGTCTACTACTACGGAAAGTAGAGAACGATTCTAGCTAATAGAACAGGAAAGCAACATAAACAACCAATTCAAGTGAGCGAGCGCTCGATCTATCCTGGGGACCTAAGCTCTCCATGCATGTTTCAAAATTAAACCTTACTAGCTAGTCTTTCTTGCCGTTGGAATCAGGCACAAAAATTAGCAGGACATACTAGTACATATATAAGGAAAAGGGCTAGGGACTAGGGTAACAGAAGATCAAGTTTCAGCCCTGATCCATTGTTGTATTGAAATGGAGTTGACATGATCATGCTCAAGTACAATTTCATGATCGATCTATTAAAACGTAACTTAGTAATGTTGCTACCGCCACTATATATACTTGGATGAGCTGGTAAGAAACTCCTTGATCATATGTCATAATTTCGAAACCCTGACAGCAATGCTCAAACGCATGATGAAGTGTATTAGCACTATTGGGATTTTGCGTACGTAGCTCGAATAGTCAAGCTTTAATGCTTTATATATAGATGACTCGTATAGTAAGATATATTTGAGATCAATTAGGATGTGATATTGACCACTTACTAATGATTAGAGCTAAGGAAAATACACATGGCCGACAAATCATACACCTTGTACTCTTGTAGATAGGATTTGACAACATTCCCTAACATATCAATACAGTTTACGGAGTATCATATTGGCCACAAAACCATTACGGTTGCCCTAAAAGGACGAAGCCAAAATGATGCACAAAGCGCCCAAAAGAACTGTACTAAAAGAGCGCGCTTTTGGTTGCGGAAACGAGCTAGGGGACCCGTTACTCTTAGGCTCCAAACACGGCGTGCTATCTTCTTTATGCCTTTGCAATTTATTTTTACGTCATTAAAATTCATCAGTCTATCCAAAAGCTATATATTCTTAGTCGTCCCAATCTATATTGCATGGACCACGACGTCTTATTATTATTATTGGCATCATTATTTCTTTTCCTACTTTTCCTTTTTCATTGAGTAGTCAATTTTTGAGTGTCCCTGTTAACTTAACTTGATAGTGGGGGTGTCTCTTTAAGTTTCCTTGGATCTTGTGAAACAGTGACAGAAGGCTGCAATCAGTGTTCAGTAGCAGTGGGCTGTATTCTTTCCTTTTTATGTCAGGGAGGAGAAAATTGCAGGGTTTCTCTCAACCTCCTCTTTCTTTGGTGCAGATCCTTCAACGGACCTGTCTTATTCTAGGTTTTGGCTAATGCTGCAATTTTGCGGATCTTTGATATTAAGATAGAATCCCCTCTCTGCTCACAGTTCACGAGCGTCAAATTGTAGCTAGTAGTGAAGAACCAATTACGTTAGTGATAACTGATACATCGTGTGTGATTTTCATTTTCTTCTCTCAGTTAAAGACCATACTAGATGGTTACTATAAAAATGGATGATATACATAATAATGTGTATATATATATATA
>CAAKMY010038381.1:0-15690 GCA_901111285.1 Corrigiola litoralis
TTATTGTTGCATCCTCTATTTTTAACATGTACTCTACAATTTTTTATTTTTTTTTTTTTGTTTTTGGTAGGACTGGGGTGGAAAACCACCAACAACTACAAATACGATTACATACTATTCTGCTCTATAAACAGAGCCAAGCCACCATTGTCGTCTAAAAGGTCTAAAAGACAAGGGGGAGGGGTGTTCCTCCTAATATCCTTAGCTAAAAGATCTGCCCCTTTATTCTGCCCTCTTCCTACATGCTCCAGTGTGATTGCACTCCGCAACTCCTCCTTGTAGTGGATGAAGATGTTAGCACTGCGTCCCATTTTTGGGGCCTTGATTACCTCTGATCTATACCGTCTTTGCAGCCCGAGAGTAGGATTACTCTTGTTTCAGCATTTCTTTTAGCCCACATCAGCCCTTCTCTTGTAGCCCATGCCTCGGCCTCCATACTAGAGTTGCAAGTGAGTAGTCTGCTCGCTCCTTGTATTCATCTCCCTCCCCTTGACTGGCCCGTGACAATGAGGCTTATACCTGCAGGCTTTTGACAATGCACAAAGGACGCATCCACAAATATACAAATACCAAAGAAGCCTAAGTTTGTATGGACATTGCAAAGTTTTGGTTCCTGCAGGATACTAGTGAAGGCAGCTGATTGTTGTTTGGCTAGATGATGAAGTAGGTTTGTTTTTCTGTTTTGTTGTTGAAAGACCCAGAGGTTCCTTCTTATCCATATGTGCCATATACTGAAGCAAAAAAGGGAGTCCCAAGGTAAAGTTTTCCATGTGTTGTATGTCTGCATCTTTGGGTTGAAGAGTGGAGTTATAAGTGGTATTCTCTTCTATCCAAGGTACCGGATCATACTTAAAAAAGGCATGAGGTAGATGCCAACCATTCCAGACCTCTCCGACTCGAGGACAGTCCCTAAGTATGTGAAGGGTTGACTCAATAATAGTTGGGCAGTATTGATCTTAGTTCTAGAGTTCGAAAGACTCAGTTGACAGGTTTACCACCCTAGCATTGTTATTCTTGCCGTCTGAGAAAAAATTCCAAGTCATTTTCTTCCCTGATGGAGATCCAATGGCCTCTATCGTCATCACATAGTTGTGTTTGAACAAGCTTGAAACAAGCTTTCTCCATGCTTTCTAGCCCATCTCATGTGTTGGCACCAAGTTCATTCCCCTTCAGTTCGGCAAAATGGATGATCAGTGACATGGGGTATAATCGTTACTCATTAGTTCAATGTGCCATATAGCAGCACTTGTACAGTCTTCAAAGGTCTTTCTGTAGAATCACAGTAGCGGAGGGCACCTTTAAGAGTTAAACTGCTTAATTATTTTTAAAGCATTGTGATGGTTTTCTAGTCAAGTGTGCATGTGTAGCATTACAGAAGTACCTTCTTGACTTGAAGCTTAATTTCACACAACTATATGGTCTAAATTCAGAAGTAATGGCCCTTAAACTGTACAAATGATCATGTTTGAACTCTGTTGCGTTGCTTGCTCTTTTAGTCTTTTTCTTGGGTTATTTGGAGCCTAGTTGAAGGGGCTCCTGAAGAATATATAGCAATTTGCAACCCAAAAGGGGTAATTTTTCGTTTTCAACTTATAGCTTTCACCAAGTTACTTAATTGTCAAATGCTTGTTTTATGGTGAACGGACCGCTAGGCCGAGGCATACACTAGAGATGGTATATTGTGTCGTTACATTGTCAAAGAACCGCAATAATTTGGCTTAAAGTGTTATGAAAATGAAGAGGCAAGGAAGAATATTGAAATCAACTTTATGCACAATCTTTGTACTAATCAGTTATTGACTAAAATTGGTCACTTCTTACCAAAAAAAAAAAACCTAAAATTGGTCACTTAGCCACTTTTTGGTATAAGGAGAATTTGTAATTAGATTTTATCGTTTTATGACTCCTACATAGTACTTCTTTTTTTTACGAAGAACTGAGAACATTTTATTTAGAAAGATAGTTCAGGTACATACCAAATACAACAAATGAAGCAGAAATACAGTGATTAACATGAGAGAAGAGAGGGAAATGGAAAACAGCAAGCCGAAGAACACCAAAGAAACATGCAAGGAGCCAAAGGAGACCAGAACCAGGACCAGAAACAGCGAACACTTCAAGGGGAGATAACAGCTAGATCAACATTGTAAGCCAATCTTGAATGATGAGGAATGGTGAGTGGAACCAGGTTATCTTCATATCTATCAAGAACATAACGAGCTAGGATGTGAGCAAGAGTGTTAGCTTCACGGCGCGCACAGGCCCGGCCCTGATGCAGGGCAAGGTTAGGCGGCCGCCCCAGGCCCACCAATAAGAGAGGCCCATCTGTACATGTTTTCAGTTACCAGAAAAATAAAATAAAAAAAATTTAGATGTACATGTTTTCAGATACCAAGAAGAGAGGCCCATCTGTACATTTTTTTTTTTTGCCCCAGGCCTCTAAATCGTCTGGACCGGGCCTGGGTACGCATGATTAAAAACCGCAATCAGCTAAGAGTTTGAAATAATCTTGCAAATGTCCATAACCACATGCCTAAGAGGATGATTGTCAGACTTATTGTGCTCTTCAAGCAATTGTTTGATCGCCACGGCATCATTCTCCACTTCAACATGGGTTAAACGATAATCCTTAGCAATCTTCAATCCTTCCTTGACAGTAATAAGCTCAGCAGCAGCAGCAGAGTCAGCATCAAACTTGACAGAGAAACCCATAACCCAGTAACCTTTGTCATTACGAAAAGCCCCTCCACCACCAGCCTTGGGAGCATCAGCAGACCAAGCAGCATCAACATTCATTTTAACGAAGCCAGACTGAGGCGGCTTCCAGCAAATGACAGGCTTGTCAAGCTGAAAAAACTTATCATCAATCTGAAAAACCTTATGAATAAGCTCAATGTCATACATAAAACGATTAAACACAGAAGAATGGTGAAGCATTGAGTGATCAAAAAGGGCTTTGTTGCGGCTACACCAAAGATGCCAGCAAGCTGTGGCAAAAATGGCAGCCCATTCATCTGAAATGGAGATATTAAACCAAAACCAATCAAATCAAGTTAGAGAGTAAAATTTTTGGAAATCAAATTTGTTAGTTTTTTCAAAGACATGCGTCCAAAAAGCAGCAGCAGAAGGGCAATCCCTAAAGATATGAATATGATCTTCATCATAGGTGAGGCATCTAGCACAAACAAGGGAAATTTGAGCAATGAACCGACTTAAATGAAGAGAGGTAGGAAGGATAGCATGAGCACAATTCCAAAGCAACATTTTGTATTTGTAAGCACATTTAATACGCCACAGCTTCTTGCAAGGGAAATCATCAAAGTTCGAGAGAAGACAAGGATTAGCAATCTTAAAGGCAGAAGAGACAGAAAAATCGCCAGAACTTGTATCCCCCCAAATAAAGGAATGAGGGACATCAGGGTCAGAAGCAATAGGAATACATTTAATTTGTTGAAAAATGCCAGCAGGGAGAAAAGTGACCACCCTATCCAAATTCCAGGAGAAATCATTAGAAATAAAGTCCGAGACACGCCAGTGATCAATAGAGTTAGGAATATGGTGCACAATAAGGTATAAAGGACATTTACCAACCCAATGGTGATACCAAAAAGAAGTAGAGGTACCATTACCAATCCTAATACGAATCCCTTGTTTAAGAATGTCAAGACCTTTGAGGATGTCACGCCAAAGAGCAGAGTTATTAGGAGAAGGGATAGCATCCATGAGATCACCATGCTTTAAGTATTTAGATTTAAGGACTCGCACCCAAAGTTTATCCGGGTCCTTAAGGATTCTCCGCCCTAATTTGGCCATAAAACATAAGTTCCATCGATGAAGATTCCTAAGACCAAGGCCACCAAGAGCAGGTTGCCTACAAATGGTAGACCAATTGATCCTAGAAAGATAATGTTGTTCATCAACCTTGTTCCATAAAAAACGCCTGCAATCCTTCTCAATGGAGTTAAGCACAGAGATAGGCAAAAGCAAAGTTTGCATGCAATACATTGGATAAGAAGCTAAAACAGACTTAATTAAAGTACAACGACCAGCCATATTTAGAAAATTAGCTTGCCAGCCTTTAATACGATCTTTAGTCTTAGTAAGCAAGTTGATATAATCACTTTTACGCAGCTTATTGGGAAGAATAGAAATCCCCAAATACATGCCAAAAGAAGTAGAACCTGGAATATGGCAGTAAGAAGACAAAAGGTGCCTAAAAGCATAATGAATCTTACGAGGAAGAATCGATCTGGACTTATGCTTATTTAGAAAAAGACCAGAAAGCTTACCAAAGGCATTCAACACTTTAATAATCACATCAGCATTAGCAATACTCGCTTTACCAAAAAGGAAGACATCATCATCATAGAAAATGTGAGAAAGGGATAAGTCTTTGTTGATTCTAATAGGAATCCAGAGTTTATCAGAAACATGGCAATCAATCATGCGAGACAGTCTTTCCATACACAAGACAAAAATGTAAGGGGAAAGCGGATCCCCCTGACGGATCCCACGAGTGGGCAAAAAGTCCTGAGTGATAGCACCATTCCAAAGAAGGGACATAACAAGAGTACAGATGCAACTCATAAGGTCAATGATAGACAAAGGAAAACTAAAATAGAGCAAAGTCTCTCTAATGAAGCTCCATTCAAGGCTATCAAAAGCCTTGGTTAAGTCAATCTTAAGAAAAGGAACTTTTATGGAAGATATGAGCCATCTCCTTGACAATTAAAACATTCTCATCAATGTGCCTAGTAGGTATGAAACTAGTCTGCACAGGGCTAATAATGTTGTTGAGAAAAGGCTTAATCCGATTTACAATGCATTTAGTAATAAGTTTATAAACTGTATTGCACAGGCCAATGGGTCTAAAGTCCTTCATACTCTCAGGGACAACCATCTTAGGAATAAGAGTAATGAAAGACTTATTAAAAGAAGAGCAAATAGAACTGGCCTCAAAACAGTCAGAGACAAACTGAACAAGGGTAGGACCAATCTTGTCCAAAAAATTGGCTGGATACAATCAGGACCAGGGCATTAAAGCGGAGCCATCTGAAAAAGAGCTATTTTAACCTCAGACACAGAAATGTCACAAACAAGATTATTCAAATCAGTAGGAGACAACCCTTGCTGCACAAGAAAAGTATTAGGTTGAAAAGCAGAGCATGCATGAGTAGAAGCAAATAAGTTCATGTAGAAATCTCTAGCCAAGTTTTGAAGAATAGACTCATCAGAACACCAATTACCAAGATCATCTTTAAGTAGAACAATTTTTCTTTTAGTGTTACGAATCTTGACTAAAGTGTGAAAATAGCGAGTGTTCCAATCACCAAATTTTAAACGATTAAAACCAGCTTTTTGAGCCCAAATGCTCCTTTCAAAATCCAAGATCTTATTGAAATCAACAAGTAAGCTTTTCTCAAGGTTAATAAGAAAAGAGGAGTAAGCCTTAGAAAGAGAACGCTGGATACCACTGAGCCGAGCCACAAGATTAGTTTTTAAAAACCTAAGATTCTGAAAATGCTGCTTGTCCCAGGGCTTGACATGATCTAGAAAAAGAGAGCAACCATTCACATAATCATTGTTAGCATCAGACCAAGCCTTGCTAAATAAGTCAGAAAAATCCAAGTGCATAAGTCAGGCCTCTTTACAACGAAAAGGACGAGGAATAAAAGAAGAAACATGAGAAGGGAGGGGATCAATAAGAATGGGACAGTGATCAGAATAAAGGCGCGGAAGGTGATTCACCTGAGTGTTATGATAAATCTCAAGACAACCAGGACTGACAAGAGCACGATCGAGTCTCTCCCTGATCAAATCAATACCATCTCTCCCATTAGTCCAAGTATGCATCGGACCTTTGAAGCCAAGATCCATAAGGCCACTAGAATTAGCCCAATCCATGAAATTTTTACTTTGATTACTATTGAAAGGCCTACCACCCATCTTTTCAGTCTGGTTGATGACCTCATTCATGTCACCAGCAACAAGGCGAGGCATATCAGGAGGCAGGCCCAAACTTTGCATTGAATTCCAAAAAGGGGTACGAGCTGAAGAAGAGCTAGGAGCATGCAAGCCAGTAATAGCAATAGTAGGCTTATTAACATGCAGACGAAAGAAGGCATGAAAGTGAAAAATGGAGGGCTCCTCAAAGTCAGATAAATGTACATCATTCTTCCAAAAGAGCCAAATACCACCCCTGCGACTATAAGGGGGAATAATTCTGATATTGTCAAAACCAAGTTTCTTTTTAACAACTTCACCACGTCTTTCACCAGCTTTAGTCTCAAGAAGAATCATAATAGAAGGTTTGGGTTTAGTATTACAGACCATCCACATAGCATGAGATAAAAAGGCATTGCTAGTAGTACCTCTAACATTCCAGACAATAATCATTTTATTGGTCTTCCACCAATAAAGACAAAGGTCTTGACACCAGTGCCCTCTCCTAAGACTCCTACATAGTACTACTCCATAAAAAAGATCTTTATCTTGCATAATCTTTCGTTGCTCAAAAGTTCCTTCTTTTTTAATAAGTTTCTTTAATCTTGATTCTTCCACTATTTTTGAATTATAAAGTCCTTATACACCTCACTCACCATATTCCAAAAAAATTTTACTTGGTCACATTTAACTTCTCTCTCTCTCTCTCCCTCTCTCTCAAAATCCCCTTTTAAGCGTCGCCCCCTCTCCTCAAAATTCCCCTTAGGCTGGGGGTGGCCTCTTGAGATCATTTTCGACCTGATTTTGTTTCCTTTATACTTAATCTAACCTTATATTTCATAAATAAACTTATCTCTCCTTATGAGAGTCTTTGTCCTCCTTCTATGGATAGTTTCATCTCTCCTTTTATGGGAGTTTTCGTCAGTTTGGTTTGTTTGGGCATATTTGACATTCTCTTAGTGGAATTTGTTCGGATTTACTTGTTCCTTGTTTCTTCGATGAAGGCTTCGGTCTTTCCTTACAACTCATATGGTGATATGCTTGATATCGGTGTTTCGGCTACAAATGGAGCAAGGTGATAAAGCTTCTCTCCCCCAAAACTATAAAGGATCATTGAAGTCACCCTCGCTCAAAAACTGTCTTGGAACAATATTGCAGAGGGCATTCTGATAGCTTCAGATTTATGCACTTTTGATCATTGTTTTTATGGGATTGGAATCTGTCTACCTATGTTAGATTTGCATTCTGATATGTTTATTATCTCGTGTAAATGTCGTATGGCTTTTCATTAATCAAATTTGACCTTCTTAAAAAAAAAACTGGTCACAGTGTTCACATGGTCAAATTTTGATGTTAACAGGCACTTTTTAAATAAATTAGTTAAAGTTGACAAACAACCCTCAACACTCGCCCCCCCCCCCACCCCCTCTCTAAATTTATTTTCTAATAGTCACCTTTTGTCATTGTGTTAGAGTAGATCATCTTAGCAAATAAATTGGTCACTTTTAACTGTGATGTGAAGAAAGGTTAATCACAAGATAATAAAATGGTCACTTTTACTGTGATGTGAAGAAAGGTTAATCACAAAATAATAAAATAGTCACTTTTAACTAAAGAAAACATTGAAAACAATTACCTTTTACATACACTTTTTAAAAATTACTACCTTATATGTCAAATTATGAAAACTACTATCTTTTATCATACTTTAGGAAAAAAACACTACTCTTAGAGCTGCCAATTGGACGGGTCGGGTCGGTCATATCGGGTTCGGGTCATGACAAGTTTCGTGCCGGATCGGGTCATTTAATCCTTCGGGTTGGTTTCAAATCGGGTCAGTTTTAAGTCAAATTAGTTTCGAGTCAAATTATTCTTCTATAGCATTAAACTAACAAACATTTGTCCAACATTGTATATAATGTAATATTTTAGGATACAGTAAAAAAAAAATACTATGTAAAACAAAGTTTAACTGATTCTTGAAGATAATTAACTATAATTCAGTCAATTTTGTGTTCGATATCAATATCGGTTCGGGTCATATTTCGCGTTGAGACGACTTCAGGTCGATTTAGAGTCAGTTTCGTGTTCCAACTTTACGGGTTGTATCGGGTTCTGTTTAGCACCGGGTCCGTTTGGGGTGGTGATTTTCTCATGTTATTTTCGGGCGATTGGGTCGGTTTTGACAACCCTATTATTAAACAATGTCATGCCACTTAATGAGGAAAATAGTGTATAAAAAAAAAAATTTAAAAATAAAAAAAGTTTATGATCTTGATATGATGGGCTGGGCTATGTTTGGTTGGGTTGCAAATCAACTACACATCAGTCGTCTCTTCCTTTCAGTCTCCCTTCTATAGTCGATTTTGTACAACCAAAAATTAGCTTGTGGGATTTCTCGGGTTGGATTTTCCAACTGTATAAACCAATCAAATTCAATGGCTTCTTTGTTCAAGGTAATCCCTTTATTCTGTAATGTGTTGTTGTACATGTTTTTCGAGTTTAAATTACATAAAGGTTTGATTTTGTTACACATTGTCACTTAAAGTTAATTACTTTATAACTTTGGCCATGTTGGTTATTTATTTCTTGCAAGCTTTACATGAACTTAGTGATTAAAATTGGTGTATACTACATACGACATGAAGGGAAGAAAAGGGGGAAACTATGCCTAATAATAGTTCTTGGATTAAACCAACAATTGGTGTTTTTTTGAAGGTCATTATTTAGTTTTGGTAAAGTGGAAACTTAGCTATTAGCCTATTATCAAGACCCTGGAAGAAAACTACCCATATATATTTGGTGGCATTGCTGAGCTTTTATTTGTGGCATAGTTAGTGTTGGAAGCTTTGTTGTTGGTACCATTGGCAGATGCAGCTAGTAGCCAGGGATAGCGTTTGCTACCGTAAATTTATAAAATTTGGTAGAAAAATGGTGAAAAACGATAAAGAATGGTAGAAAAGTAACAAGTTATAGTAAAAAAAAAAAAAAGAAAAGAAAAGAAACGCACTCAATTTAAATTTTGGATCCGCCTGTAACTTCTACTATTTACTATCGATACCCAGGAAAAGAGAGCATTCTTGAATCTTAGGACTGAATTTAATTAAAGGTTAACTGTAAAAACTTGGGTGCGATGGTCTCACGATAGGTTGGGATGATGATTTGAGGTTTTGGGGTGAGGGTTTCAAAGTTGTAAATTGAAAGTTCACCCTTGAACCTTTAAAGGTCATCCCGTTTTATCTATTCTAGGACCATTTTACCCAAGTGTTACTCGAAATATGAATTTCCTGGTTTTTTGAAGGAGGTGGTGCAAAAGAATTGATGGTATCGAGGAAAGTTAATCATAATTATGTTGTAGAAACTACCCATGTATATTTTATGGTACTAAGTTCAAAAGGTTTTCGTATGTATGTGGTACATATTCTTAGCTTTAATTTAGCTGGAAATTGTTGTCATAATTCATTTTTGGGAGAGTGGAAGCTTATTCATTACCAAGACCCAGGAACTAAGAGCATTCTTGAATCATAGGACTGAATTTAGGTAAAGGTTTAAGGTAAAAACTTGGGTGAGACTGTCTCAGGATAGGTCGGGACGATGATTTAAGGTTTGTGGGTGAGGATTTCAAAGTTCTAAGTTGAAAGCTCGCCCTTAAACCTTTAAAGGGCATCCCATTTTATTTATCCTAGGACCGTTTTACCCAATTATTACTCGAGATATGAATTTCCTGTTTTCTAAGGAGGTGCTGCAAAACAATTGATGGGTCTTAATGTATTAGGAAACTTAAGCATAATTCTGTTGTATATAGGGTGATATTTATGCAAATATTGAGGCTTACTGTTTGAAAGAAAAGGTGTTGTTTGGTATAATTGACTGATTGGATTATCTATTGGCATTGGTAGGATCTAAACAAGTTATCAGCTTACCGTGATAAGCGATTTCCTGGAGGCCAAGAAGAATTTGAGGAAGCACTGAAGAATTCAACAACTGTTTACACTGGAAACATGTCTTTCTATACAACAGAAGAGCAAGTTTATGAGCTATTCTCTCGAGTCGGAGAGATTAAGAAGATAACCATGGGTTTAGATAAGAACTCCAAAACCCCTTGCGGCTTTTGCTTTATATTGTAAGCCCCATCACTTTTCTTAGTTACTAGTTTTCGATTGTGCCTTCATTTTTTCAACACCCTACTATTTTGGGCCGCGTAATTTCTTGAAAGTGTCTTATTTATAAGTGTTCTATATAGTTATGCTTTCTGTTAAATTGTTAAGCTAAATAATTTATTTGTGAAAGATAATAAGTTGTGTTTAATGTATGTGAAAGGTTAAAATTTCCTATTTTTTGGAGAATACAGATGGTCCAGTTAAATGTTTCTGTAATTTTGGGTGCTTTACTTATGTTTTTTTTTTCCACTGTGGCGCTGTTTCTGTTAGTCTAGCTGGTTTTGTTTCAAGTATTTCTCCTGTCCCAGTGTCTGTAAAATTGTCATTGAGTACATGATTGAAGAATGAATGGTATTATTTAGGTCATCGTTTCTGGTTTAGTCTTCTACTAACTTAGCATCAGAGTGCTTGATAATTGGCGTTTCTGGTTGTAAACATTGTGCTTAGACCTTAGAGTTTATCCAAGGGCTCATCAACCACATCTAAATTACTTGTCAGATATTACTCTAGAGAAGACACTGAGGATGCTGTTAAGTATATAAGTGGAACTATACTTGATGATCGTCCAATTCGTGTTGACTTCGACTGGGGTTTCCAAGAAGGCAGACAATGGGGACGTGGTCGGAGTGGTGGTCAGGTTTTGTTGTCTTCCATTCGCTCTCTTTCACACTGTCCATGTGTTGTAACTGTTGCCATCTCATCCATTTTGTTTTTCTTACTTATTTCAGGTACGGGACGAATATCGTACTGACTATGATCCTGATATCCTTCATATTATATGTGCAATGTCACTGTTTATATTCTCAGTTACCTTAAATTTTGACTCTACAACCAAGAGAACTGGCAAATATTTGAAAGACACAGCAACATAAAACTAAAAGGAAATTAAAGTCCACCCATATCTCTTATTCCTTCACTGCGATTTCGCTTATAACTTTTTGCTCACATTGATTGGTATCTTCATTGAGCTTTGGGCTTCTCCTGGTCCAGTAGGGGGCCTCTTCCGTGTTAGTTTGATGGGTGGGCGGTACTGAATAAGGGAAACTATTGTAGAATTGGCGTGTGTGCGGTTTTGTCTGCTTCATGGTGTTTATAGATTGAGAGAAATTCCCATATTTTTTCAGGAATTAATCATTTCTTGGAGTATGTCTGGGGTCGCGTAGTTTTCTTAGCATCTCTGTGAACTCAAGTCGTTGGGGTTTTTAAAGGTTACCCAATCACCTTGTTACAACAGAAATGGGATTTTGTGATTCTGCAGCTAATGGGCTCCTTTTCCTCTGACGCTGTTTTGCTTCTAAAATTAATATTTATTCTTCTACTAAAAATAAGGTCCACTCAGAGTCCAAGGAGAGGTGTAAAATCTTGCCAAATGGCAAATATGGCCTAAGTGATATATTCTGCCGTTTCATATTAGTTCAAAAAATCTCATTTTAAGAGCTAATCATCACACTCCTAACCTCGACCTCTAGACTCCCCTATACGAGAGGACACTGATTCTTGATCTCACATGGTGTAGTGTAAAATCTTTTATTGGTGTGTAAAGATCACTCCCCTCTCCATTTGTTATGAACTTATTATCTTGTAAGTTTGTATATATGTTCTGTATGCCAAAAAAAGGGATCAGTTAAACTGCTTGTTACTATCCTAGTTGGACCTGAATGGAGGACGCCAGAGTCCGGCTAATGTGTATCATTAGGGCAACTAATTATAGCAGCATGCTTTTTCTTCGATTTTGGTTTTCATATTTGTCTTCTGATCTAAGGGTTCAGTATCTGTCTGCCTTGCTTACGATAGACAGCTTAAAGTGTTAAAGGGGAATACCATACCTTAACTTACATATTCGCCTCTGTTGAGGCTCTAATAATAACAGCGTATGTTAGGCTGGGATGTTTGTGGCTTACCTGCTGTACAAATCAGTGATTCAATAAATGTTTATCCGAGTGTGTATTCTACATCTCTACTTTGCTTATGCGGTTGAGCTGCTTTTCCTCTTCTTCATCTGCCTCCTTTTTCTTTTTCTTATTTTCACCTGAAAAAAAGTTGTAGATCTTGATATTCATGGGTGGGTGTATATATGTAAGGAAAATTGTCTCTTTGTTTGGGGATTGGATGTAAGAATCGCCTACTTTGATCAGTTCCCTTAACAACTTGTACGTAGAGGTGGCTATGGGAAGTTGGTCCAGAAAGAGCTAGAGGCACAGAGGACACTTGTAGACTACGGTGCTGGTTCTCTGGGAGCTTTTCAGCCGGTTATGCCAGCTCACTGTAAGTCCTTAAATTGTCATTACTTTTGGTAATGATTTGTCATTTTTTTTGTATATTGATGTGGACAGGATGATAGGACATGAAAATACATGATTTGTGCTAGTAATTATGTGTCAACTAAGAATGTGCCTGGCCGATCAGTACTGGATGTTACTTCTAGCATTTGAAAAATGTGTTTCTGCTGTAAGCTAAAGACCGGATCCCAGACAGGTTTTCTTGCTGCAACATAGAAAATATATTGCCATTTACTGTCCTTGGAACTGTTCTCTTTCTGATAGATTTGGAAAAAGTTACAAGGTATTGTTACTACTGTGGATCTGCATGTGAAAACAGGACCAATACCTTGAGCAACGGCTAAGAAACTGCCAATCAGATCACCAACTTAAAGAGTTGTTAGATACAGCCTTTAAGATTTATGACTAGCATTTTAAATTTGTGTAGGACTTTACTATAGTACTCGACAGTCCTGACTGCAAACACAGTGCATAATTTCCCGACTTCCTTAATGCTTTGTTATGTTTGTAAGACAAGACTTTAGCTGGTTGCTATAGTTTGTTATTTGGTAACTTACGGAAATAAGTATGCAGTTGGAAGACATGAAAGAAGCCACGGTCATGGAGGTTCTTTCCGACATGGTAGAGGTAGTCTACCTTTCAATCATCTGCTTTTCGATGTGCCTTGTTTATCGACTTCAGAAACCTTTATTTCCCTTCTTTGACGGGTGTGTTTTTCGGGACTATAGGAGACTACCATCGGAAGCGACAACGCGAAGACGAGCGTCGTCCAGCTGAGATGTCAAAGAGAATTGACCGTGAACAGAGAATTGACCGTGAACATAGAATTGATCGTGAGCCTCGCAGAAACTCCGATCATGAATCCAGACCGGTAAGTTTGGACTTTTTTTGAAATATTATATTGTTATATCCTCGTACCTTCCGTACCCATAACGTAAAATCTGTTAACCAGCTACATTCGGCTTTTTCATTAAATGGGAAGGATGGAGTCTAACTTGTGGCATATATGATCCATAACTTTTGACACTTAACATTATGCAGGAGAAAAACCCTCGTTTCCGTGAAAGTGGAAATTCCGATGATGAAGAAGATGATGATCAGAAGCGTCAAACTTAAACCAACTTGGTGAAAACAGCTAGCATTCTTGTTTCTTCAAGCTGAAGGCTGTTGAGATACGAATCTAATTGTAACATCTGCAGTCCTGATATTGGGGGTGACTATTGACACTCAATTCTCGCTTTATGCACTCCCTCTAAAAAAAGGAGTTCGGATAGTAATTGCCTTGGAAGTATCCATTCCCGTTCTTTGCTTTGGTACTTTGTAACTTTGTATATCACCTTAGGTTTGAAGATCCTCATAAACTTTTGTCACAAACTGTTTGGAGCTGCACTATCATTTTACTTCTAATATCATCAAATGTGAAAGGTAATATGTCTGGCATCAAAACTCCCCAAACATGATATAGCGTCATTGTGTTCTTTGCTTTATGTCGTGTACAGATATACTGTACAGAATGTGATCATATTCATGGCCATTTCCAGCAAAAGAGCAATTTTTTGAGCTCATAATCCAGGTTTTGGTAAGGGCCTTCAAAGATTTTACTAGGCTTGGTCTTACCTTTATGATAAAAGACGGTCAGCTCAGTCGGAGCTTGATTGACCTCCCTGGGCAAGGAGCCTGGTTTTCACCTAATCGTGCTTTTAGTCTTGGATAGTTGGACCTTCTTCATCCCTGCTGTATATAACGTTGTTTGCTGGACAGTTTAGTACAGGTCGTGGATAGGGATGTGAAACTGTCAGCGAAAAATGACATTAAACTATATGTACAAGAATACTCCAAAAAAGGACATGGGTTCATTATCAGAATTATTTGTACAAGTTTATTTTAGTTTTAAAATATCTACAAATTCGATATTACGCTCATTTCCAAGAAGAAATCATTTGTTTATACAAGCAAATAATTCCTCCTCCTTTCCTCCATCCTTAAAAACACAAATTTTACCTCCAAGGATCCAGGTTCCACCATCATGGAGTTCAATAGGTCATGGGTTCGACTCTTAGCGTTGAAGTAAGAGCACCTTTGTTTGAGAAGTGATGTTCCATCAAATAGAAAGGTGGAGCATAATCCTTCATTCCCTACTTTAAATAGCAAGTGCTTGAACGGCTTTGGGGGTCAGTTACAGTGTCCGAGGTTTTCTACAGAGGTTGTGATGGTGGCTTCGTCCTTAAAGCTTGTGTAGGTTACTCCGTATACACAAACAATTAACACAAATATTTTTTAAACTTTTATGATATAAAAAAGGAAACAATCGCATGGATACTAGAGTTGGCAAAACCGAACAGACCCGACCCGAACTTTAACCGATAACTGATATGACCCAAAATATATGGAACTCGAACCGAACTTAATTGACCCGAAACCGATTGGACCGAAATCTTAATCAAATCTATCATATTATAATCCAAAATAAACAAATCAATTTTTCAATTTCGCTTAAACTTGAACTCAAAGTAACTCGATTTTGTGTTATACAACCGAAACAAAGAAGTAAATTAAAAGATCTATGACCCAACATAACAATTTAATAAAAACTATACTCGATATGATATACAAAAAAAAAACCGTAAAGGACCCAAATCGAAACTGAAATCGATCCGACTAAATACCCAGATATGTGAAGAAATAAAGAGTAGAGAAAGAGAGAAGGAGAGGAGAGAGGAAGAGAGTAAAATGTCGAATCCATGTTCGTTGCTCGTCACCGTCAGTGGTCGCATCAATTGAGGATAGAGAGTGGGGGCGGCATGGGGTGGGGGATTAGGGGATGGGGCAGAAGGGAGGTTTGGGGAAAGTGGTAGGAGGTAAAAAGTAATCTGGTTGAATGTGAAGAAGTTTTTGGTAATTACGAATGTAATCATTATTAAAAATTATTGAATACATATTAACTAGGGGTGTGCAAAACCGGTTAACCGTACCGGGTTTGAAATTCGGTTCGGTTACCTGGTTTTTTGGTTCGGCGTTTTCTTGAACCGTAACCGTAACCGAAAAAACCGGTTAACCGGAAAACGGTTGACCAGTTTTCCGGTTCGGTTATGCCGATTAATGTAACCGGTTTTATATTATTTATCTTTAAAAAAGTTCTAAAAATCTCATGTTAATTGGGATAACTATTATAAAGTTTAGTAACCACATTGTTTAATTAATATTACTAGTTTACAACCCCATGCAAAGCATGGGATGATTATTTTAAAATTTCACTCACTATGGCCTTTTTTATATAATTATTTTTTGAAGTTTTTGCATTAAACTTA
>CAAKMY010038382.1:0-16223 GCA_901111285.1 Corrigiola litoralis
TCCCTCCTTCCCCCTCCCCTCCCCTTCCCTCCAAATCCTCCTATCCAAACACACTCTTCGGGGAGAATCCTGAAGTGTGGTCTGAAGAAGGCAAGAACCATTTCTCTAACCAGAGATATCTTTTTGCAAAGGCTCCGTTCTGAAATTCTTGTCATTGCTCTGGAACTTCAAACCAGAAGATGTCGAAACAAGGACTGATATACAAGTTCTTGCCTTTGTGTCTACCAGAAATCCGGAACTTGCATGCATATTGCGAACCCACTCCATTAGTATCTCTAAAGGGTTGATGCCGTACCTAGATAGCAAGGTTTCTGTGTTGAAGCCATTGGGCTACTTGTCGTTGGCTGGTGCTTAGGTAGCGCACCTTGCAGACCTTTTAACCTGCAGCGTGTTTATTAGTATTAAGTACGTATAAAAGTTGTCTGAACACAATAGTTACTAGGTTTGGGACATTGGGCTTGCAAATAAATCTGGAAATAGGCAAAGCGGGAACTTTTGATGTACAGAACTAGTTGTAGAAGAATTGCAGGATGAAATGGCTGAGGAATCAATCTAAACTGTTTATCTATGTGATTTGAAATGGAGACCAACTCTAGAGCGCCTAACAAAGTAAAAGGTTATTTCAGTTCCTATCTAGAGGATCTTTGCTGACTGGAAATTTGATGAATTAGTTATACTATTGAGCATCAATAAGTATTATAATGGGGTATAATACTATAATGAACCAAGCTAAGGTTGTAATGAATCGAGAGAAGTTTGACAATAACTTCTTCCTTGACCAACATTCAGCCGGATAAATTGATTGAACCTTTGTGGCTACCTTATATATGGCCAAGGAAGAGGACTACCATGAAGACCGTGAAGTAACTTTCAAGGCCAGCGTGGTAAGAGAACTACAATGAAGACCGTTACCATAGTACCTTATATTTGGCCAAGGAAGAGAAGACGTAACTTTCAAGGCCAGTGTGGGAATCATAAGACCCTGCTGGAGTCTGTTATCGGTTCCCTAGAATATTTTATGTTTTCGCTAGTGCAGCTTGAGAACGTATCTATCTAGATTTCTCTTTAGTTTGTTGTTCTTTATATTTCAGTATGAAGTTGCACTTGTAAAATAATTAAAATCTCAATGTTGATTTCACCCATTACATGTGTATAGGATGAGCATCAATGCAATACTTGTCGTTTCGTTGTTCATTTGTTGTCAATGAATTTGGTTGACTTATATATCTGAGCTAATGCTGGATATAATTTCTTTTTGATCCAGAGCTTGGTCAAACTTGAAGGGTGGGAAAATACTGTTACCATAGTATCTAGTGACATGCGTCACTGGGATGCGCCTGAGAAAGCTGACATTTTGGTAATTTTTTGACAAATATGCTCTACTATTCATATTGTGTATCAACTTTGTTTTTTACTTTGGTTTTCCTGTCTTGAATTCAGGTTAGTGAATTATTGGGCTCATTTGGTGATAATGAGCTCTCACCTGAGTGTCTCGATGGAGCCCAACGATTCTTGAAGCCAGATGGCATCTCTATCCCGTCTTCGTATGTATCAGTATTTGGAATTATAGTGCCTTACTTGATTTGGCCACTAATATTTGTTTTATCTATACCATAAACATACTTGTGCTGAAGCGGAAGATATAGCAAGTGATTTTGATTTTTGCTAATAACATTTTCTTCCTTCCAGATACACAAGTTTTCTCCAACCTATTACAACAACCAAATTGTATAACGATGTAAGCGTCTTGCCATCTTTTGTTATCTAGTAGTTCTCCTTGTCCTTCTTTCATCTGAGATGCTTTTTATCTTCTGTTAGGTAAAAGCACACAAAGATCTAACTCACTTCGAGACTGCTTATGTGGTAAAATTACACAAAATAGCGAAGCTTGCTCCATGTCAGCCGGTTAGTCCTCTCTTTTCTCCTCACCTGCTTATTTAGTTTCACACATCTCTCTGTTTTCTGGCAAATTATTAGGTGCTCCGGGGAGCATGTGCTCCCACCCTTTTATTGTTTTCCTTGTATCATTTCTGAAGGTACAAGAAATTTGAGTGAGAGCACGTGCTCCGGGAGCATGGTCTAGATTCCGCTGTTTTCTTGTCTCTTGCTAATCAGATATGCTTTATATCCATTGTTTAGCTATTCATGATCTGTTTACATTGATTTGGATTCTTTGGTTAACCTGATATATTTATGGACATTAACAGGTCTTCACTTTTACCCATCCTGAATTTTCATCCGATAAAGATAATCAGCGTTATACCAAGTTGAAGTTCGAGATACCAAGTGATACTGGGTCAGCCTTGGTTCATGGTATGTTTATTGGCAAGCGACATTCAACATGAATGAAACTGGTGACCAAGGACTAGAAATGATGATGTTTACGCTTGTGACGACACATAGTGGTTTTGTTTTGTATTTAGAGATGACATGTCCAGTACAGTTGTCAAGCATGTGAAATTAGGCTACCATTGGATTCATCTGACATTAGGGTTTGAAATATGAACATTAGTTATTTATGTACTATTTATAAGTTAATAGAGCTTTCTTTTCAATAGCATACTGTCCTTCTTATGTGCTAAATATGTCAATTTCCTTTTCTTGGCCGTTTTCTTAGGCTTTGCGGGATACTTTGATTCAATGCTTTACAAAGATGTACATCTTGGTATAGAACCAACAATGCCAACGCCAAATATGTTCAGCTGGTATGTTCTCTGATTTGTTTTTCTGGTGCCCTTCATTTTGTCAATAATTTAACAGGTCTACTTATTTATTTATATGATGTACATGAAATGACATTGTCCCGATTTTGTTGTGATTAATTTCAGTGTGGTGACAATTGTACACTGATAATCCACTTAGTAATAACTTAGGCTTCAAAGGGGTGCCAATTACCGTCTTCATAGGAGTTGCACACTTTTTGTAATTTCTTTAGCTTGGAGGACTCCTTGTCCTCTATAGCTTCCTTTTTCTTATTGAGATTATCATATTATTATTATTCTATATAAAAAGGGCCTAAATTCGTAACCATATTGAGTCCTTCCCCATAAAGAGATCGAGGAGGAAAGCAAGTTCCTCTGTGCTCCTTTTGCCCAATCCTTTTGCATTCAGGATTTGCTATCTAAGCCTGGTCATCTCTTTCTTTACAGGTTCCCAATCTATTTCCCATTGAGGACACCTGTGTGCATACGGCCGGGCATTCCATTGGAAGTTCATATGTGGCGATGTTGTGGTTCTACCAAGGTTTTTACCCCTGCCCCTACCTCCACCCCCTTTTTTTACGCCCCTTATATTTAATTGATCGGCGTTATGACATTGAATGTAGGTTTGGTATGAATGGTGTGTTTCATCTCCTTCCCCATCACCCATTCATAATAGCAATGGTCGTTCATATTGGGTTGGTCTTTAGTGAGCTTACAATCCAAGAAAGCAGGAAAAGGGTGTATTCTCTACTATGAAGTGCTCGACTCAAGTTGCATGTAAAAGGGTATCTGTTGTATGTGCGAGGTGTGAGCGACCTTTGGATAGGCAGAGTCTTGCCCAGAATCTCTCAGATGAGTTGGAGGGATCCTGCACAAAATGTATTTACTGTTACTGCTGCCTGCTGGAGCCAACAAGCACGTTGCTAGTTATTGATGAGCTAAGAGTGGGCATTGATTAATATACCCAAAAATAGTGACATCTTGATGTATCTTGCATGCATTAGCACTTCGAGTTACAAGAATTTTGAGTTAGTATATGAGAATGGATGTAGCATATGACTTCAATGTAGCTAATTTGATGTACTTGTATAACTGACTTGGGTTCTGTTAAGCAGGATTCGCGTTACATATATAACATCTTTTGAAGTGAATGTATGTGTCCAACGTTGTCAAAAATATTATAGAAACAATCAAAATATTCCAACTCGAAAGCTCAGTCAAATTGCAAATGTAATAGCTCATGAGATTTGGATTGCTAAGCTGCAACGCATAATTGTTTTACAGTTTTCTTGCAACAAAAGGGGAGATTAGTGTCCTGACATTTGAAAAATGTGGTGGGAAGGGAAATTGCTGCGGTGTCGTAGGCTAAGTTGCATTGAGACAGACGGGTTATGATACCGTATAACACGGACACGGACATGGGGCACGCCAATCCTAATATCTAGGACACGGGGATTGTTAATCTTCTTGGGCACTTCCATAAATCACATATATTGCTCGGTAAACGCTGTACAATTGTCCCGTTACGTTAGTAAAATACGGAGTACCAAATAATTGTGGTTAATATTTTAATCTTCTATATTTTCTGCGCTATACATGTGTAGAAGAAGAGAAGTGTCTCTTTAACCAAGCCTGACTTTCATAATCATATAAATAATACTTCAAGATAACTTTTGAGAGATACGGAGTAAATCTTAAAGGTGCCAGATTTGAGCGACTATGATTTGCACAAATGCCTAAGAACATTCATATATATTCAGGAATCAGGAATCTCAAAAATCTTGTTTAGCTAATAATGACCTTAGCAAGCAAACATATAACTTTAACTCGATTGTGTAAGACTTCTGATAAAGAATAAATATGGGATTTACTCTTTGTTCTGTTCCAGCTAATTCTTAGGTATATGGTACTCTTTACTACACTTTATGTTGTGAATTTGGGAGAGGAGCCTAGAGGTGCAACTCCACAGCTTCATGCATAGTTTAAGACGCCAACATTGTAGTTTGTTTTCGGTGGCACCAAAAGTTCGAGAAAACATCGTAGTTTGGGCATAGATTCAACTATTTGAATGCGAAATCAAGAAGTTTTCAGTTTGGGATGGCAGTTTTCCCGAATTCAGATTAGCATGTGAAAGTATGGATTAAATTGTTGCTCAACTGACGAGCATGAAGTGGGCTTTGTCTTAGGTGGACACAACGTATTTGTAGTAGTGTATATAGCTATAAAATATACTCGTATTAAGTAATTCACTTAATTAAATCAAATTAGTGATATGAACTGGATTAAACTAAGCTACTGAAATGAACTACATACATATATTGAACGACTAAACTACTAAACAAGTCAACTAAACTACTGAGCATAAGTGAACTCCATTAAATTACTTTGTGTTCACACCTTTAATATAAATTACTTTAAGTTTAATTCATTTCTTTCAATTTATTTTAATCCAATTCGGTTCATTTCATTTAATTAGTATAGTTCAATGTAATCCAATTTAGTAGTATTGTTCAATTTACTAATGAAATTCAGTTTAGGAATTCAATTGTTTTCTTTCGTTAAGTGAATTTCAATTAAAAAACGTAGCCTAAAAGTTTGGTTATTTATGGGTATCTATAACTACAATTTTTTATTTTCAAAAATAACTACAATTTTAATAAAGTTTTATTAAAATTGCGAGATTTGATTATTTTTCGTAATTTAGTAATGGCCAATGAAAGCAAAATAATCACCATTCCTAACAATTACCCTATCATTTTTCCGCCTTAAACCTTACAACTATGATTTCTTTGGCCCCACCCCATAGTTTTTAGCGTTATCATGAAAGGAAATTCTAGCCCTTTTTTTCTGGGAGGAAATTCTGGCTTTTAAAAGCTTACCACCTATAGGAAGTGCTGAGTTGGTAAGGTATACAACTATACAGGAATGTGATCATACATCCCATTATGAGTTTCTGGCCTGCTTGTACTAGGAGACATATAAGTTGCGACTTCAAACCAAGTCCCAATTAAGTCCCAAGTCCCAACAAACACCATAATGAAAGTGGCCGGGAACGGACTCGTAAAGAGAAGAATTACTGATCTAGCTTGTGGACTATCCTCCCTGTGCTATGATTTAGTCGAGCGTACACTTTGTAACACTTTTCCACGTTAAGCAATATAAAACTAGATACCCTTTTTCCTCAAAAGAATATGAAAAACACAAAGAAATATCAAAGGTTTGAGCCTTTAATTTATTGTTCAACGTCCCTTTTATCTCAAATCTATTGTACAAATATATCTAGAGAATAATTTCTACTTGGTAACTATACCTAAATTTTCCTATATATCTAACAATATTCATATAATATGTTTTCTATATCATCGTATGGAACATATACTAAATTCCGTAAATGTTTATTAAAATTTTAACTTTATACCTCAGCAAAATGCCATGACCTTAGCTCTCCGTCAGTCCTCCCATGACAAATTTTTCTATTGTCGACATCACGAGAATGCAATCAAGTGGTGTAGTTAACCAAAAAGGTCCTTGGAAGGTAAATTTGACATAAGCTTATTTTATTTATCCGTTAAGGCATAAAGGAATCAAAAGGTTTGTCATCCATTTTATACATGAGTAGATCTTTTGTGTACTCCATGGCTATGATTTAGTTGGGTAAGGACTTAGTAGATACAGTGAGTTTGTCTCTTGAATATAGGTGTTTCTTCTCGTGCTATCATCCCATTTAGAAAGGCATATATGGGCTTAAGTTCATGTTGTGTTTTTGATATGCTTAAATAAAGCTCTCTTTAACAAGTTTTTGGAAGGAAAAACAAAGTACGAACTCTTAGATTATAAACGATATAGTACAAAGAACAATAAATGTGAGGATGATTCCTTTTTTTTTTTAACTAAAAATAGTTCATTGATCAAAAGCCATACGACATATACAATAGATCTCAAAATCAAACAAAAACATATCAAGGAAAATTTAAAACAAACTCAATTCCGACAAACTGTGGATTATTGCATAGTAGATGAGACTTCTGCATGCCTTTTTCTATATTGTTGTTTAATACAGCCTTCAACGAGGGGGTCTATAGATCCATCATAGTATTGAATAAGATGAGAATGATATGACTATTTCAATTGCAAGCGCTAATTTGAAGCCTCTTGTATAATCATATAAAATACCATCAACGAATATAATCCCACATAGGGGATAGGTGAACTCCCACAAGGAGAGACAAATAGTCACATATAGGGGACAAATAAACTCTCACATAGAGGATGCCATTTGATGTTAAGTAGTGTAATTTTTAAAATTTTTTTTGAAGAAAAAGGGGGATTTTCTCATTGTTAAGAATAAGCTAACCAGAACAGAATGGAGATGAACCTCCAAACCAAAAACAAGTCAATGTAAGAGACTTTCATCTATAACATCTTCATCAACACTAGAAGAATAATACATAAATTTCACACAAACTAGATGCTTAATTCTAAAATAATTGTAGAACTAATGACTCTACGGTGCACACTATCTTATAAAACTCTGTCATTTCTCTCCTTCCACACCTCATAAACTGTAGCTAGCAAGGCACATTTATGGATTTTGCACATCATGTGCTTCCCTCGAGCATGCCTACCCAGCCAGAAAACCTCTTGCTTGAGACTTTGGATAGGCTTCCTAGTGAAGCCATAGCGAAATAGCCTCCCAAACAGCCCTAACAAAAGGACTTAAGGACATTGGAAGGACATGGTAAGTAGTGTAATTGTTTTGCTATAAATCTATATTGTTTCTATATGTTTTATATGTTTTATATACTATTTTAGAGCCCTAAAATATAAAGATGAGTCCTCTTGCAAGTGACAAAGGCCCTTTTGACGAATTTCATATCATTGCCCTTGAATTATTTGATGAAATTCCTTGCACTTTTCCAAACAAAAAGAAAAAACAAGTTAAAATTATCTATCCATAAAGTTACACGAGGAAATTTGTTTTGAAATATATAGAAACAACAATGATTTCTTCAAATAAAGCAACAATAATTGATAGCTAATGATAAACCTTCTTCAGTATGAATAAGCTTTCTTTAAAGAGATAAGAGTATGAAAGCACTTGAAGCCATCATTATATCATCTCGGAATATAAGTTTAATGCAAACATTATTCTTTTTTCTTTTCTTGGTCAGAAAATTTTATGAGAAAGAGTTACATCAACAAGTTTAAAATTGATTAAACTTTAATCAACTTGATGGCGACAACCTTCGCTAACTCTAATAATTGATTAAAGTTTCATCAGACAATGAAAAACATGGGATATATCTTACTATTTTAGCACGTTATATTGCCCGATGGTAAAATTATTGGTTTGATTAATCCAATAACGTAACCCGTAGATTATGTATCAATCTGGTGGGGTTAAGAAGACATATGTGTGGCTGACGCGACATTTGTCTCCAGCAATCGGCTAATTCATGGATCATAATTCATAGATGAGGCTGACTATTCATTTTGCGGCTTACGAGTTACGCCTTGTCTGAGTTATAATCATCGTACGCTGTTCATATTATCTTTTGTACTGCTCTTAACATATCGATGATCTTGAGTACTGTGAAACTGGCTCCATAAAAAATCTCTAAAATGGATTGTATCATTATTCATGACTAATGATGCAATCAGCTAGTGTACGATTATCTAGAGGTTCCCGAGTTTAATTTGTGTTGGACGATAGTGTGGTATTTCAATTTTGTACCAGATTTGTTGTTTTTTTTTTTCTTTCTTTTGACAAGTAAAGAATTGATCACAATTTCATGTGGTATTCATCACCTCCTCCAAAGAAGATTGGATTATCTTCACTTTAGTCTAATTTGTGAACAATTTACTGTACCTTGCACAGAAATGATTGCCTTTTACCATGTTGAAAGAAGTTAGGTTTGTGAGGATAAAGGTCAACCCAATAGTTGGGAGCTCAACCTGCCTGAGAGATGTCTCGGGTCCAATCCTCATATCCTCATCCCCCGTAATACAATGTACTCCAAAAAAAATTAGGTTAGTCATCTTCTCTGTTGAGATGGCTTTATATACATTTCACGCATTTTGCATTCAACAGTCCCTCTTCTCTCCCTTTTCCTCCTTTTCTTCCTTCTATTTTGCCCTACAAACTTATTCTCTCTTTGAACTTGTTCTACACAGAACTTGGACCATCAACTCATCAAGTAACCATATTTCAACATGAGATTGTGAAAAAGATTAGGGAAGTATGCAACATACTTGAAAATAACATTGTAATACATCCGATATTATTAGTCGTGATTAGTGGTCTAAAATGCACATCTGGATATAGTTCGTAGTTGTTATGATGTAAAGGTTAGAACGTACCACAATGTAACCCAAGCTACTACAAGGGGTCCAGGGGAGCGACCTAAAATTAACACACAAGGGAAGAGACAAGAAATTATGCAATGGGCAAAGACTGCTATTATATATCAGGCGAGAATTATACAGTCTACACTAAATTAAAACTATGTTTGGTAAAACGGGTTGAAAAGGGGACATAAAACTAAATAGGTATTTAGAGAACTTGAAAAGGTGACTTGATATTTAAGGTGATTGAAAAATTTATATCAGGTATCTGATGTACCTTGTTGTTTCAAATAGCATTAACAAACGACCTTAAAATCCAAGCTACATTAATTTTTGGTCAAACAAGAGTAGTATGGTCAAATACGATAACTGGAATGCTTTACCAAACACACTTAGAATACTTTTGCTTAGCAAAGCTTGATATGAAGAGCCCTTCCTAAAAGGTATTTTCATGATCATGGTTTGAGTTTTTATGTGACAGGGTATGCACTGTGATGTATGTATATTTACATTTTGCCTTATTAATATACTTACATTTTTGGCAAAAAAAAAAAAAGGAACCATTCGAGACTGATCTCTTCACTAGAGACTGAGTCTGTTAACTAACACCTATAATTATAGGTGCACAACTCGACAACTCCCTTTTTTCTACTCCTAATAGATTTAAAATTTTTGATAATATATCATGAAATATATCCCAAAACAATAGTAGGAGACTGCTAGAATAATACGGCAAATTATTAGGTAGTACATATACTCTCGAGTTTAAGTTTTAGTATTTTTTTTGTGTATCATTTATACTTTTGTGTACATCCTATAAAATACAAATTTGCAACATTTCCACTCTTATATATAACAAAAAAAACAAAAACCTATCAAAAGTGCACAAAAATACATAAAAGTATATTCGAAAGTACGTACTTTTAGATATATACAGTGACTTCTTGAATAATACGAAGTACTTCGTACACGAGAGTTGCAAAACTTCAAAACATTATTGTGCGGAGCCCACAACACTAGCAACTCTTGTGCATATTCAAAATCATTCGGACCCTCGCATGATATCTTTTCCACAAAGTCTTCACAAAAGATGCTACTAATTTACCGAGAACAAAATTTATAAGTATATTGATAAATACTCTAGTAGCCAAACTAACAAACACTCGACTACTTTTAAACAGTAACTCTTCTATAGAAAATAGTGTATGTTTAAGTTACAATTAGATGTCTCTAATTGTTATATTTGATTTAAATTGTTATTTTTTTTTTAACTCACAGAAAGTATACGGAGCAACTTTCTTATTGTTCATTGATATGTCCATGCTTATTTTAATTTTTATTTGGCAACAGGAACGCCCCTCCACGCAACAACCAATACGGCACTAGACACATATTAGATCCCATCGATAGGCATTGAATTTACATACCCATCTGCTAGAGAGCATAAGTCTTTTAGAGACCTCAAGAGAGATGATCGAAGCTCTAATACCATTTTAAATTTCAAAAAATAAAAAAAATACAGCAAACTTGTTGTTGTTCATTGATATGCCCATGCTTATATAGTCATGATATTATATAAACCAACTTAGGTACAACTCCTAATAAACTAGTTTAATTTACATAGAATATAAAAACTATATAACTAAAACAAATTGGACTCCTGAAACTAACATAAGACTTGCACACATATACTTGTTACGGAGTAACATTTTTTTTACATTATTGATAAAGAATAATCTTTTAACTCGATCAACTTATAAGCACGTTTATTTTAGATCAAGTTTATCTAGATAATTTGTAATACCCAAAAGAAAATATTACACTAAAGTGCATGACTTGAGGTTTTAACTTACTACAATAATGAAGTGGCTTGTCGCTCACATATCTACACTAAGTTGACTTATAAACCAAACTTAAGTGTTACTCATAACTTTGATTAGGTTTTCGGTGCGAGTTGACTTTGGCTTCTAGCAATTTAACTAGTTTTGACTAATTTATGAGTAGAAATTGAATAAAATATAGTTAGTAAGAAAGTCTTGTTTGAGACGGAATAATATTAACTTAACATTAGACAATATCTTATAGTGGTCTCTCTATTACAGTAAAAAGTGACCAGGCCACTTTAACTGCTTCCGTAAATAGGTCTAACTTTAAGTCAGAACTAATCCGTCTCTTTTAATAATTTAGGTTAGTGCATGCAGCATGCATGATCTTAAAAATGTACACATTCGAAGCAGACTTCCATAAGCAAAGAAACATTCTGCTATGCAATCTGATCCGCAAACCATCGTGCGATACCCTTTGTTTCAAATTATCAAAATCAAGACTCACCTGCAGCAAGCCAGTTTCTATCTGAGCAGGTTGTGGTTCTTACATTTACTTTTGCTTTTCGGTTATTTTAGCGGAAATTACAAAATGCACATGAGGGTGTTCAGGTACCATGATAACTAACGCCAAGATTTGGCCTTTATAAGATTTTTGATCTGGGAAAAGGTGAATTTGGATTTGGGAGAGTGGACTAAACCATAACCGGGAATTTCCGTCAAAGCCACCTTTATTTTTGTATATATACAGAACACCAAGGATCTTCTGTTCCGTTAAATATATTGAGCCCTATGGTACATGAAATTTATACGTACGGTATGGAGTACTATACATGTTCACGTGAATAACGATAAATAAGAGCATTTTTTTAAGGGGTAACGCAGTTCTTTTTTAGTAATAAAGGTAGCTAGTAGGACTTAGGAGCCTCGTCTTGAGAATTAGCAATTTTTTTAATATAATAGATACTTTAAAATTAGTAGATTACAAACAGCTCCTTTCTGAAAGCTGTAGTAGTTTACTGGATTAGCGCATTAATCAATAAAAGATCGCATTCTCGCATATAATAGTACTATATTAGCAGTATACTGTGGAGAAGAGCAAACATGTGAAAGACACGCCGACCAATGCAGCCATGCAGGGATATCCTCATCCGCAGCTCCTTTTGGTTTTGACGTTGATTCTTGCAGAACGGGGATTATATCCTACTGCATAACGGTTTAAAAAGGAGGAAAAAGAATAAAAGTAGAGAATATACCAAATTAAAAAGTGTTAAAACTTTCAACAAAGGAAATTAATAGGAGGAAAAAAATATATACTCCGTAAAGGAGTACATGAGGCTGGTCGCTCCCCTTATAACTGCAGGTCTACACTCTACAGTTAAGCTCATTCATCACAGAGGCCGCAACTTGTAATCTATATATGTGAAGAGTTAGGGTCTGGTACAGATTAAGCAGTTTCTCTCAATCTTTCTTCTAGCAAAAGACCTCCACTATTCCATCTTCTAGTACGTAGGTTACAGTTTTTTTCTGGTTCGTTTTGTGTGGATTCATCACTTTGAGCGTACTAGTAGTTAAGTTTGGAGCAAGCTAAGGTACATCTAAATCCTGGGTGTTTTATTATGCGCGAAATATCGTATTGTTGTCCATGATCATTAGAACCCTAGAACACTTTTTCAGGTTTTTTCTGTGTGTTTTTATTTTCTTGTTCATTTCTAATTTATTTCCTTGTTTGAACAAATGTATCAGAAAAGCAAGAAGAAAGGTACAGCTTGATCATGGAGATAACGGAAGCATGGCTAGCTCAACTGGTATGTGCTTTTTCATGGCATAGATCAATATATGTGGATCCACTCTTTATTTTAGATTTAAGATCAACTGGTATGTGCTTTTTCATGGCATAGATCAAAATACGTATTTCCTTGACTCTATTATCAATAATGGCGATGTTCATACAGGCCGGGGAGTGGTTTTGTGCGGATGCTTTTCGACTTACTGTGATGGTGTAGTTATGTCGTACGTTATCATGAGATCTCAGACGTATTTAGAGGACTGCATCGCTAGTTCATACATGCATGTTTAATCAATAATCGACGGATCATTACTTAATCAATTGAAAACAAATCATTTGTACAGCCATCGATTTGATTAGGAGCATAATTATGGATGACCAAATAATAGTTTAAGGTTGTCATCATGTTGGTGACTGACCATCCTACCCTCTGCCCTATGTTACACAATTATGTTCGTGATCATTCCACTCTCCGTTTGTTATTATTTTCAGAAATAGAAGTTGTTACAAAAATATAATTACCATTTGATCTTAAAATATAATCAAGTGTAGATACTCTAATGTTGAGCATATTTTAATTCTCGAATTTAGATGTCAAAACCGATAATTTTTTTTGTTATTCAGTAATCCCATTCACAATATTTGAAAAAAGAAAACAAATAGTGGTCAAACCGAATAAGATTCTTATAGATGCATTTTTATCAAAAATAATCAGAACCTTGATAAATTATGTTTTTGGAAGAAATTCAGATATTATTGAAGTAAGATAACATATGCTAGAATTAATAAATAAATAAAGGAAGGAAGGAGGGATGGGAAATGTAGTGCTCGGTACTTTGTATAATATATCTTAAAAGAAATATATTTATTGAGTTAGTATATGCAAACTTTTGAGCGTCAACCTATACAATAAACTTCTTTTGCGTTAGCGTCAATATATTATAGCGTTATTTGTTGTTATAAGTAGACAGTGTGGGGTAAATATTTACTTAATACAAACTTTCTCATGAAAATAAATTACATACTAATTTTTGTAAGTCTATTTGTATAAGTTTAATAAAAATAAAAAGTAGTGGATATTTTTAAGTTATGATAAAAGAAAATAAACTTTAATCGGTTAATATTATAGGCCCTTAAAATACCATCTTCGCCCCACATTAATATGATTGGTAAATATATGGTTTGGACCAAGACGTGATAGATTTGTTCATAGACTCCTTCCCTAAATGACTCAATACTTATGTGAGTCTTATAAACAAGTCTTATCTATCTTGTTTTTGCAAATGTGGGTCTTGAGTTTTTATCTCAATAAACGCCTTCTTAAATCAAGGGTCACTTGGTTTGCAACTTCTCCTAAACCAACTATTCGTGGTCATTATCATACACATCTTTAATTTCTCCTTCACGAGGTCGCACATCGGGTGTAAACTTGTTAATTGGGTCGGACGGATCCGGTTTCTTCAAGTATTTACGGGTCATGTTATTTTGGGTCACACGTCGAATAAACCTCAACTACTCTGACTCATGAACTTTCAAATTCCGGTCAACTTAACAGGTCGAAAGTGCCTTTTATCACATTGAATTTCTAAATTATTTCCTCATACAAACATATAGATTTCTTATACTTTTGTTACTATAAGTTTAGTGTACTATACAAACTTGATAGGACAATAAAAGACTTAACAAATGATAAAAAAAAAAATTAATATTAGTATATAAAAAATTATATACTGATTAAAAGAATAAAAAGATTTCTTATATAATATGATGACATTGATGTCCAATTAATGTATATAAAAAATTATATACTGATTAAAAGAATAAAAAATTATATTAGTATGTACATAATATTGAGTATTTTGAGTTTAGAAAATTGCTTATTTATTATAAATATCACTTTTTCTATCGTTTTCTTCTTTATTTTAAGCATCCATTAAGGGACAAAAGAGGAGAACAATGCATAGCCCTAAACCATTAAAAAAACAAAGCAAATATATAATTCATTTAATGCATCATTTGATTAAACAGTATGTTCGGGTGAAACCTTGACGACCCTTACCCTACAAATTTCGGGCTCTTTGGATTCGGGTTACTTCGGGGTCAAATTATTGTGTCCATGACCCTAATCTTACGGGTCGATATGGGTTAGGTATTCTGGTCGAGTAAAAATTTGACAGTTCTAATAAGGAGGGACCTCCTACATAAAGCAGTATATTTGAGTGTACCTTTATGTATATTTGAGTATACCTTTATGTATTTTTTGAGTGTATCTTTATGTATTTTTTGACAAAAAAAATCAAAAGTAAATAAAAATATCTTAAGTTAGACATGAGAGTAGGTACTCTCAGGTGTATCTAATAATTTTCACGGTTACATAGGACTATAGGAAAAATTGATCAGGGCATATGTAAACTGGTATTCCATCCTAAAACTAATTATGAATCTGTAAAGCAATCCAACAGAGTTGTTAAATTATTTTTCGGAAATTTCATGGGGTACCCTTTAACTTTGACGTAATTTACCGAGTATCCCCCATTTTAAACAAGGGTATAGGATACCTCTAAACTTTTAGTTTTGGTATTATGGTACCCCTGCAATAACGGACGTTAATAAGCATTAAAGAACCGTTAGTTAAGCTTGTATGTAGCATGATTACATGAATACTTAACTAACGATAGAATCATGAGAAATGATGCATTTAAAGTATTTTGGGGAGCTGTTTGAAATCTAGTTCACCAATGCTTTTGTGACTAGCATTCAGGTGCAAGTTGACCAATAACGGACATGTTGGCTATTTTGGAATTTATTTTACCAATAATTATCTTAAGTGAAGAACTTGTGTTCGACAGCTAGATACAAATATTGCATCCGGTAATTATTTGGAATAAGCGAAGAACGTTTGGAATAAGCAGACATGATGAAAAATTATCTGGAATAAAGCATCTATGTGTCTCAGATAAGGAAAAAGTGGAATAAACACCTACATGTCAGAAGTATCTCAGAATAACGAAAAATAGACAAATCTGAAATAACAAAAATAGTTTGGAATAGACATGTGTAGAATAAATATTTTTGTTTCTCAAAATAAACAAAACGTCTCTTAAAATAACGAAAATAGAGAAATATGAAATAAGAAAAAAGTTTGAGATAAGCATTATTTAGTCTGCGAATAACAATTGTTTAGAATAACTGTCACACTCAAAGATCGGGTGTGGCTGTCGGATATAAAAGTACACATTATATTAAAGTTTAGGTTAATTCTTTAAAAGGGATGACTTATTTTTATTTTAAAAAAGACAGTAAGAAATTATGTAATTTTTTATATTTATATCTATATTATGAAAAGTTGATCACTTTAATTTAAATAGTGTAGTTTCAACTAAACAATAGATGATCTCATAGAATAGTTATAAGTATTAAAAATAATATTAGAAAATACAATACATAAAATCATAATCAATAATTAGGGAGTAATTTAATTGCATCGAGAGAGAGGAAGCCTTATTAACAGAACTAGTTTACAACCCCATGCAAAGGAAGAGATGGTTATTTTAAAATTTCACT
>CAAKMY010038384.1:0-22899 GCA_901111285.1 Corrigiola litoralis
ATCCCTATTCTAATGACACTCCAAATCACCTAGATAACGGCCAAAATTTAACGTCTGTCAATTAAGGGGTACCACGTGCAGAAAAAAAGTGACCTCAGGGGTACCATGTGCGAAAACTTAAAGTCGTGGGTACCACGTGCAAAAGTGCAAACCTCAGGGGTACCACGTGAATTTTCCGTAGAATTAATCTTAAGATGTATGAACCTTGAATCAAAAGTAGTGCGATATAATTTCTAATATGGCAATTTGAAAGCATCAACAATCATGGCGATCATAAAGGTCTATCGAGTCGATTGTAAGTGTCTTTCGTGGCGATTACGATCCCTGCCAATTCGATGAGAAAAAAATAAAGCTTTAGCGATGATTATTAATGTCTATCGCGTCGATTGTAATAGATGTAACAAGCATAAACATATTGGTATAAAAGTCTTTAATGGCGACTACAATCGCCGCAATTTCGTCACGAAAAGTATACACCTTTTCGCGGCGATTATAAAGGTCTATCGTGGCGATTATAATAGCCGTAATTGACATGAATTTAGAGATGGAAAAAGGCCTTTCGTGGCGATTACAATCGACGCAAATTCGACACGAAAGGAATAATGCTTTCGTGGCGTTTATTTCGGGTCTAACCCAGCGATTCATATAATCGCCGCGATAGCCTACGGCAACGGTGGCTACGGCACCGAATAGACAATCGATGGAGTAGCTTTTCGCGGCGATTGCAATCGCCACGAAAGGCTAAAATAAACGCCGCGAAAAGGTATTTTTCTTGTAGTGACACCCTACTAGACATGTAGTTTAATGAGGAAGGATCTCAACTCATTTATTGTGGTCTTTATCATAAAAGTTCGTAAAAGTTTACAACTAGAAAAGAGTAAAAACAATGTAAATATCTAAGGGAGGTGGCTCCTTTCATTTGTATAATCCTCATTGCCCTTCAAGGCATGTAAGTCGTGCCAAAGGGTGGTCCTTGAAGTCATTACTGTTGGTCACAAGTAGCTCCAAAGAGAGGAGATAAGGTCACTATTATGAAAGTGACTTGTGGTCCTCTTTGTACTCTAGTCTATTCCCTTGTTATTTTTGAGCTTTACTTGGGTGGTGAATCATTACAACCTCCTGAACTCTTCCTTAACATGTGATAAAAAAAATGGACGAGGTAAGATGCCATATCACACATAGAAATGTTGTTGCACATAGAAAAGCCCAAACCTGTCAACATCATTGTTGTGCTCTTCACTAAGGCATATTCAAAGTGGCATAACTTGCTCGTCCCTTAATCAAATGACATGATTTTTGTTTCTAATTAAAGTTGAGATAAAGGTGTTCAAATTGACACTCAATTTGCCATGCTTCGAATGAGAACAAATAGGTGGTGAATGATTAAATTTCCCCCTGCACAAACTAAGTGATAAGAGCATGTCTGAAATCAGGTCTGACGCCAAAGCTCAAAATTCAAGTCCTTGATGAAAATGTCGATCTTTATGATTAATAAAAATTTTAAGAAAATAATCAGAAATTGAAACTATTCTAAATCATTGAATTAGAGACACATTAAACAAATTAACTATTTTGTTAAATGTCACCCTTAAAATTAATTAGATCGTCCTGAAAGTAAATGTTTTCTCATATTTTCTCCAAAAGGCCTTCCTTAAAATCATTTTTAGGGCGATCTAATCAATTATATGAGCGACTCTTAACAACTCTCAAGATTAATATCCCCAAAAAATGAAATTAGCAAAATGAAGAGTGACCTCGTGTTAGTCCTCCCTTGACTTCGGAGTTCCCAATGCTCAGTACCTCACCTATGCAAACTAACAAAACTAACTACTTCTAACACTTCCTACTTGTCAGTTCACAACACAACACCAACATCCATCAAACATACACATCAAACACACCACTTCTCAAAATGAACCAAACACTGATGATCAAACCTGCAATATCAACACCAATCCCAAAACACGGAACACCCACTTTCCACCCCATCAATCTAAGGTGCCATGCCACCCCTCTAAAGACCACCCACCAACAAGCACCAACAGTGGTGTCAGATAAAAGCAAGGTGGGCCCACCGTACCCTGGTGGGATGGGCCCACACACAGGGAGGGACCCCACCGTGAAGAAACCAGAGTGGCTGAGGCAGAAAGCTCCTCAGGGTAAGAAGTTTGATGAGGTCAAGGAGTCTCTTTCCAAGTTGAATCTTCACACTGTTTGTGAAGAAGCTCAGTGCCCCAACATCGGCGAGGTTGGTTTGTTTCCTTTCGCGCAAATTATATCGTATACCCCTTGTATGATGCTCCATGCGCCGAGATAAATATGTGTAGTATGATTGTTGGGTTTATATACTTTAAGTGTTTCTATAATTTATGGTTGGTGAATTTGTAAACTATACTATGTGCATTATGATATGGGCATGTGAAATACATCTGGAGTGAGGGGGTTCGGACCGGGGTTATAACTTATAATGTAGCTAGTGCCTCGATCTTAACGACCTCATTGGTTGGCTTGGTAGAACTGTATTAGTGTGATTATTTTGGCGATACTTGACTGGAAAAAATTATAGCTCATAAATCATAATGAATAAAGTTACAGTTGTTTACATATTTTGTGTTATCGATAAGCGGGTTCTTTTGGTGAATTTATCTGGTTTCGAAATGTAGGCGCAAATACTCCTGGGCGTCTAGGCCTGGCTTTTCAGCCTTTGTGAAGTTGAAGCCTACCATTTATTGTATGCTAATGATACCTTTGTGTTAAATTTAGGGCCCATTTGGTAGAGAGGGCTCACTTAGCACAAGATAGAGGGGAATTAGGGGAAATATGTAATGTCATGGGAGGAGATGTAATTACCATTACAAGGTCATAGCTCCTATTGCAACAACTTATGTAATGCTCATTATTTAAGTTGAATCCATGTTATCCTATTAAATGAGTTCAAGTAATCAATTACCTCCCCTTTCATGTTAGTCTCCTCAGTCTTTTTTCCCCCTCAATTGCAGGGCTAAATGAGATGTAATAATGATTACCTTACATCCTCTCTACCAAACGTAGCCTAAGAGTTTGTTCTTCTAAGGTTTATTTGATTTACTCTAGTAACTTTAGTTAAATTTGATTCTGTTAGGCCATGTTGATTCAGTTTTTCACAGCACAAATTATCAGAAAAGACCGTCTACTTTTATGATAAAAGTAGACCACCTCTTACAAGCTAAATTTTATAAAGCTCCCTACAAGCCCAAATTGTGTTGTAGATTTATATGCCTTTATTGGGCCATCATGGCTTGATCTACTTTTATAATAAAAGTAGACGGTCTCTTCCAATACTAGCTGTTTTCACATAATACCTATGAGAAATGTAATTTATATATGTTTAGTTCAGATAAACAGAACATACCCTTAAGCCTGATGTATCTCTTGTTAAGGTGCTAGTGCTTCTATTTCCAGTTTATTATGTTAAGGTGAGCAATGCGGTGGTTTGATATTCAATGAGAGTAATTAAAAGGCATTAGTCAATTAGTCCTTTGATTTTCTTGTTTTGATGTGAGTAGATTTGTTCATGACTCGTAGATGTTACCTTAGAGTATGAGGTTTATGCCTTTTACCTGGACTTCGTGTTGCAGTGTTGGAATGGGGGTGGGGATGGAATAGCAACTGCCACGATCATGGTTCTTGGCGATACATGCACTCGCGGTTGCAGATTTTGTGCTGTGAAAACAAGCAGAAATCCTGCACCACCCGACCCAATGGAACCGGAAAACACAGCCAAGGCTGTCGCAAGCTGGGGGTATGGGTTATCAACCTTACCTCTTCTTATATTTACATTACTCGTCTTTCTTCAATTCTTGTTAAACGATGTTTTTTTTGGTGGATTACTTGTGATACTTTGTGCTGAATTTCTGTTTCTTTATTGTATGGTCATTTGTCATTTATCGTTGTCGTTTTACGTAATCAGGGATTTTCCTAACTTAGTCTAGCGTGGTTTTAAATTTTGCACATCAAAGCATTGTCATCCATCAAAGACTCTAGGCACTTACAGGGTCTCGCTTTGACAACCAAATACATCATTTTGACGAATCGTAGAGTAGTTTGCTAACCTTAGTGGTTTGATATTCGTGTTCTGCGTCCAAAAGCTGTCCCGTCTTAGTCGAGTGTATATCCATAACTATCTAATTAACAACCGGTAAAATTAGACTGCCAGAATTTCATGACAAAGTACACCATGAGTGGTGTCATTAGTAAGCTGAGTCCAGTTGCCTGTAATGCATACAACCATGAGTGGTGGGCCTGGTGGCTTTACTAAACTGCGGTTATTCCTCGGTAGGTTGCATGATCTATAAAATAATATGGATCAGTCAGCAAGTTTGTGCGAAAGATACACCTTCATCTAGGAGTTACGGAGGATTTGTGCTACTGACACTGGTATGCATCTTACGATGTGCTCCTACAGTATGCTAAATTTTGCATGAGCAGTTGGGCTTATCCTACTATAGGATATGTTATTTTATATGCTTAGGTAAGTTGATAATCTAAAAGCCAACTGGATAGGCGGAGCATTGGATAGACTAGATGAAAAGGTTTCGAAAGTGGTGTTCACAAATGAGCAACTAAGGGGAAACATTATCCATCCATAGTACTTCTATAAAACTCAGGTTTTTGTCTTTCATCATGCTTTGAAACAAATTAAGGGTATTCATGTACAGTTTTGTATGCTAACTGTACTTCTCTACTTTCATTCTTAGAATGAAATGTATTTTCGATGTATCATACATGCTTTGATCGCTTCATTCCTCTTTGTTGCTTGCCTCTTAAATCAGTTGGAAATTTTGAAACCCTTGGTCACAAGTAAGGGCTTATATTTACGTGTTTGAAAGAGGGAAGACTGATGAGATAGGAGCTGAAGCATATGGTGGTAATGACTTTTCAGGATGTATGTAGTTGAAGGAGTTTCAGGTAGCAGCTAATGAGTTGTTGTGGGGATTAGATGCCACTTGAAATTGCTGGAGACCGCACCCATATTTTTGGTGGGGAGGCAATGGAGGGTTCTGGCTCATTGAAGAGCAAGGCTTGTGTTCATAGAGGCACGAGAGGGCACACTTGTGGTGGTTGCATAAGAGGGATGCTGGATGGTTGCCTGTGGAGTGTCTTTTGGGGGACATGACAGGCTCTTGGGTAAAGCATTACATGACACTAAGTGATACGTGCCTGAAGACGTGAGTGCTCTAGAAGTTGAAAATTATCTCATTTTTGCACATAATATTGATATGGGAAAAACAATGGCTTCTCCTCGTTAAACACACTAGATTTTTCTACTCATGAAAATAATCAAGAGTCATGATTATTTTGGAGGAACATATACACGTATATAAAATATTGTTTTTGCTAAAGTGGATGCTCCTTGTAAGGAAGCTGTGATTTGAGGGTCAATATTTATCAGGGAACAGTTCAGCAGCATACTGGGTGGTGATAAGTATTTAGACAGAGGGATAGCTTGAAGGCATAATGAGGCTAGACCTTCTTCAGTAACAGCAACCGAAAGCACCTTTGCTGGAGTTTTTTCTTTACTAATTGAAAAGAGCCTGAAGCTATTGATGATAGCTCTGAGGATTGGATCAGTTCTATGATTGGGGAAGATCCTTACTTGAATGACGAGATCTTTTTTTTTTTTTTTTTGATGGGGGAGGGTGGTTAGGTTGTTTGATGGTATAAGTGAACATTGATATTATGAGGCCATGTATCAGCGACCCTCGAGTTTGAGTTTTGAGGGACTGAACTCTTCTAAAAAGACATTATGGAGTCCAAAGAACAGCTTCTTGACTCTTGAGCTCACTACTCAGTAGGCTGGTGGTCCAAGGAGTTGGTTCTTTCAAAGCAGCTTCTCGGCAGACAAGTGAACAGTATCGACTTTGGCCAAGTTCTATAGGGAGTGAGGAAGCGTGCAAGCGTGGTAAGTCTCTGCTTGGTACGATGGTTTGTGCTCTTGTTTCAGTCGACTAACATAAACCGTTAAAGTTTTGTCTAACAAGTTATAAAAATAATGCTTTTTAAAACAAGTTTACAAAAATTTAATCAATTAACTTTAGTATTGAAAGGGTTTTGTACCCTCATCGACATAACTTCCCTCTCTCAACTTATTAAAGTTATACTCTTATCAACTCTAAGAAACCTCATATAACTCTTAATAACTCGTCAACGTCGTCTTACGTCTCCCTCGTCTTCATTACGTCACCCCTCATTCTTCCAATCATGTGCATTGCATGATCTTCTCTTCACATGTCCAAACTAACGCAGGTCTACTTCATATCCTCAATAGGTGCGACTTCCACTTTCTCCCTTATTTAGTCATTTCTCAATCGATCTCTCCTGGTATGGCCACACATCCAAGGCTCCATACACATCTTCAGAATATGACACTTTTTCACCACTCAACATTTCGTGCCATATAATAAAGGAGTGTAGTAAGATCTTTAATTCTACTACATTTAATATGGAAGGCGTACCCCAAATTCAGTAACGCTTCGCTCCTATAACGCCTTAACTATGTAGGCCACTTCTCTCTCCAATACGTTATCTTTCTAAATTATAGTACCGATTACATATTGGGTAACCTTGCCATCTTAGGATACCTCACATGACATGTTTGCCTTTCTCAAGTGTTGTTTATTGACTCTTATCATAATAGGGAACCCTTGATGTCTCAAGTGTTGTTAATACACGAAATACCCTTTCTTGCGATTGTCCATCGCAACACTTTCCTAGGTACTTCAAAAATAAGTCTATTTTAAAAAATGTAATACTCCCTCCCCTTCACAATAAGGTTTTTCATTGTTTTTGTGACCAAAGTTTAGTGAAAACTGTAAAAAGGAGGTAATTTGTTGTGGTGGGAGTATTTAGAAGGAGAAATATGAAGGTAAACTATAGAAAAAGGAGGTAGTGGGTAGTGGGGGCATCAAGTAGAAGGAGAAATAAGGAGTTCAATGGCGATTATCGTAAATCTAGAGTCTCAGTAGGACAATCTTGCCTTTCCGTTTTCGTCAAAAGAGGAAAAAATTGAAGTAAGAACCTTATTATGGGGTGTCCCAAAATATAAAGTGGGACCTTATAGTGATGAGGAGGGTGTAGTAATTTGAATTCGAAAATTTGGTGGCAGATGAAAGCTTGAGCTTAGAAAGCGTTTTCTAAGAGGACATCAATTTAGTTAATGATATATTATGTTGTTTTTTTATGCTTTGAGTATTAATTGCCCTCCACTAATAGCTCTTGTTTCTTTATAATATTTTATTAGTTATAGTAGAAAATAAGCGTATTATAGATAATGAAAATCTTTTAGTATAGTTTACTTTTATATTTTTAATTTAGTTGAATGAACAACATTCAGAAAGAAGGCCAATTTCAAGTCTTTGCCTAATTTTGTTATTCTTATACCTTTAACCTGCCATATTTGTAACACTTTTCACCGTGATGGTCCAGTTGTGTTAAGATTGCAGTTTAATGATAAGTTCAGGCATTAATATCCTTTGACAACTTAAAGTAATTAGAATCACTCATCTTAAAAATTAAATCGAAAAGTGTGCTTTTCTTTCTGAAGCATCCTTGGCGGAGGGTGGCTATTGTTGTTCCAATAAGCATCAATGATAAGAAACCTAATAGAACTTAGTTTGCAATACAATGAATGCATCAGTTCCAACGCGCTGTAGCCTTTACCTTGGGCTTGACAAAAAGGTCTCATTTGGTTGGAAGAATTGATGTGGAAAGTTTACGGGATATGGCTTACGGGGTTTTGGTTTTGGCTTTGGGAAAATGGCTAGACAAAGAGGGTTCAAAACTTGCTGGAAGTTAAAAAAAAAAAAAAATAAGCAAAAGTAGCAGCCTTGTAGGAAATACTTTGACCTAAAAATGGATAGATTTAAGTCCTATAAGGGTTTTTTTTTCCTAGGAATGTGGATCACCTTATCACCTTGATTGTGAACCAATATAAAAATCTTGCATTTCCATGAGAAGCAACTTCATGTAGATAAGGCTGTTTTTATATGCTTTTAGACCATACTGAATCAAGTATTTGAAAATTTGGAAGGGGCCTGCGAAAGAGAAACATTAGACTCACATAGTCTCAACTCCTACATTACCCTCTCTTGGTCAAGTTAGTCCCTGTCTTGTCTGAAAAATCAATACCCAATAATGTTTTTTATATGAATGCATATAGAGTACAGAATACTACAGGACTAAGACCAACAAGCACTCATGACTGAAATATTATCTAGGCGTATCTTTCTCAGTACAAGAATTTTGAATACTGACCAACTGAGGCTGTCAATTAATATGTGCCTTTGGGATATCTCTTGTATTACTTATTGTATATATTGTGCTTGTACCTTGGTAAAGAAAGTGATCTATTAAAATCATGAATTCATAGTACGTGGCATATGACTGTGTTTAATCCATCTTTCTGTCATGTACCTCTTAGGTGCTTCTCTCTCTAGTGCTATCAACTTTGAACCTTTGTTTTTGGCGAATGATATACCTCATAGCGTGACTTATTAGTGCCAACCTGCCGTGTCAAATAATTGTTGATGGTGACCATCAATCTCTGTTGTGTTTAATGTAACAAATAGTGATCGAAAGGGAGATTCTAACTGAAAGTCCTTTCTGCTCAAATTTGAATGGAAATGTTATCATTATTTGCTGGTTGAATGGGTCTTGTGGGCAGCAATCTCTTGTAACATGTAATTGCTCACTTGCACTAGCCATTCCCAAGTCCAGATTTTGATATAGTATAATGATACAATTTGTTCCCGTGCAATATTTAGTAATAGTTTCTCATAGCTAATATATTCCACACAATAATTCTTTTTTCTTTTTGGTGTGTTTGTGGTCAAGTTCTTAGTTAACTTGTGTTACATTGTCACTTGCTGTAACTAAGATAACATGCTTTTGTATAGCCGTTGCAGTGTGCTTAGAGTAAATGCTATTTATTTCATCCTTGACTCTTCTCCATCACATTGTACAGTAGTTTCCTATGTATTTATGTACGTTTTCTTTTATAGAAGACACATCAAGAGCTCACTGAATATGAATTTGTTTGGGATCCTTTTTTTTTTTTTTTTTTTTATTGTTTCCTTATCAAATTTTCCTATCTTTAGTGTCATGTCCAATGCATTAGATCTTTCAAACTTGCATAAGCTATTTTTACTTCTTGTTCCCTCTAGGTAGAGGTTCAAAGAATTACGTAGACTTCATTTTCAACTCAAAAATTTGTGCCATACTCTGAGCCAAGTGTGAGTAACACAGGATTGAAAAACCTGTTGTTCTCAAATGCTTACGTGCTACTTATTCATCCACCAAAGCTTATCTCTAATTGAAGTCAAACAACAAATTTTCTTGCCATCTTTTTGTATAATTTTACCTACTCCCTCCGTCCCACCCATTTTGCTCCATTTTCCTTTTTTGAGTGTCCGATTCATTTTGCTCCATTTCCTTTGTAGGTAAGCTATTCCCCTCCAAAATTATTATATTGCCATTCTTTCTCAATACTGACCCCACCAAACATGGCCCACCACCTCACTCACACCACTTGCATTTTAGGATCCACCCCACCCATTTTCTTAATCTTCAGTCCAAAATCAAATGGAGCAAAATGGGTGGGACGGAGGGAGTATCAAATTTCACTAAATGGAGTAGAAATATACATGGAGTTTCTGGACTTCAAATGTAAATTGTCATGCGACCATAGCCTCTCTCTACTTTTCTGGACTGGCCAGGAGTGAGGCTGTAAACGCCTGAGTCTCTGCAGACTCCAGTAATACATATATGGTGTGTTATGGGACCATTGCCTCTCTTTACTAGTCTATATTGTCCAATGGTGAGGCTGCACACATCTGCATCTCTGTAGATCCCAGTAACGAAATCATACTGGATAACTGATGTTGCTTTGGGATGATTTCTGTTGGATAGTGGAGGCTGTTGTGGGACCATAAGAGTAGGCTGCTATTTTTGCGAAAACCAATTATTTTTTGCTGATCACTTCTACATCTATGTGCAAAAGTTTTGATTTATATATCATCATTTTGTTTACATTACAGCGTTGATTACATCGTGCTAACAAGTGTTGATCGCGATGATATACCTGATGGTGGAAGCGGTCATTTTGCTCAAACAGTCAAATCCATGAAGGTACGTAAAACATCTTCTGTGACCTTATGGTATAGCTTTGCTTCTTTTTTGTTGCATCCTTGCCATGCCATTTTTAAGAGACTACATACCTGACGTAGTTTTATTTGATAATGCAGAAACTCAAGCCTGAAATTATGGTTGAATGTTTGACTTCTGATTTTAGGGGAGACTTGAAGGCTGTAGATACTCTTGTTCACTCAGGATTAGATGTTTTTGCTCACAATGTTGAAACTGTTAAGCGACTCCAGCGAATTGTTAGAGATCCTCGGGCAGGGTGAGTGGCTTTCCTTTGCTGTTATTAGCATCATTATTTTAAATTGCCCTAGACCACCCTATTTCCCATGGTTAGGGAGGCGCTTACTTTTGCAAACTGTATTGGGTCTTGGACATGTTCACAGGCTACCCAAAAACTTGCTCGGAATATGTATCCTGCAAGCAGTAGTAATTGGTTGCATATCTATTGACGGTCTTTACTTAGCTGTATATCTGGATGGGCTTGAACCTACTGGATCAGCCAAAATATTTCCACATACCCACTCGTTAAACCCCGGAGAAGTTGAGTGAGGAGAAGGAAGGCATACAATGTACTCAGAGTCTGAGAACTGAGAGTGAATACTTGAAAGGAGAGAAGGGACTTGAGAAATGGCGTAGATCAGGGTCCTTTTGGGTTCGCGAACAAAAAATCATACTAACTGTTGTATCTACAAGACTACAACTAAATGGCTACCAACCTAGGCTCCCCAAAGTCAACAGAATAATTCTACTAAGAAACTATTAGCATTTAGATTAGAAAGTATCAAAACAAGTGATATCTTCTGATCTGATCTTCCTAGGCATGACATGTTTCACTCTTATACAAATATCGCATTGATACGATTATAGATAAATCCAGGCCTAAGAACCTTCCTCTTCTAAAGCACAATTTTTTTAATTTTTTTTGTGATAGAAAAATAATAATATCATTTTATTTGAAGAATTAAAAAGTTCTATGACTGATGGAACCCAAAGGCTTTGGTTTTGGAATATGATGGACTGATCAAAATTGACTCATAATAAAGGGATTAATAAAGGGATTAGCAGATGATGAACGCACTTTATCGCAAGAGTCAACCTCGCTGTTTACAATGGTAAGGCTGCGTACAGCTGAACCCTCCTTACCCCGCTTGTGTGGTACCCTCTCTAAAGGCATTGGGGTAATGTAATGTTTTGTGGTATTGAAATCCGAGGGCAAGAAGTCCACCTAGTGCAAAAGAATTCAAAAGTAGCCCAATGCCTTTAATAAGGGTGATAAGAACCTTTGGAGACTCCTGTAACGTAATATTTCTTCCTTGCCGAACATCATAAACAAAAGGCACAAAAGTTTCTAGTCTAACTGCAAATTTGAATTTATGCTTCGTCTGTTGCCTGCACAGTTTCTTAAATCTCTCTGAAGTCCTGCATGAGTAGTTTTAACTTCTGAGGTGCAACTAACTCGTAGTGTTATCCAGGCATCTGTTTCTATAAGTAGAACAACTTTATGGAATATAGTCACTAGCAATTTTGATTATGTGACAACTGGTTACACTTTAACATGGATCTGAGATTTGGTAAAGCGGACTCCTAAAAATAAAAATAGTGCCCAGATGAGAGCAGTGAGGGCTAACCATGGTCTGTAATTGAACTTTGTCGCAGATAGATATATCATAGTTTTTTGAGGCCATATGGAATGCGACGTCAAGCTAATAAAATTTTTGTTGATTATTATGGATTGTAAAGGAGAGTTTATAACCAACTGTGGTAAATATTACAGTGATTAGATGGCAATGGTATAGGAGGACTCTTACAGCCAAAATGCTAAGGATCTTTCTGTAGCAGTCAGAAACTGTTATTACTTTATACTTTCATGGTTTTGCATGTCCCAATACAATTTCACACTAGCAGTTTGAATGTATCAACAGAATTTCCCACTTCCTCGTTAGAATGTAATTTTAGTTTCTTTGTAAACCAATATTTGGTTTCGTACATTAAACTTTAATCAAGGTTATATCTTGTCAAGGTGTAATCTATGTATTGAGGTGACATTACGTTGGAGCGAAGGGAGTACTATCTCGCCTACAAAGTACTGATTTCAGTTGATGCCACAATTTTGAGTTTCTGATACTAGTAATTTTAGCTGATGATGCAGGTACGAACAGAGCTTGTCTGTACTGCAGCATGCGAAAATTAGCAAGAAAGGAATGATTACAAAAACTTCTATAATGCTAGGGCTTGGGGAAAGTGATGAGGAATTGAAGGAAGCTATGGCTGATCTACGGGCTATTGATGTTGATATACTTACACTTGGACAATATTTACAAGTGAGATGCCTGTTCTTTGACTTTGTTAATCCCTAATAATATATTATTGGTGAATTTCTCATCTCTGATTTTGGACCATCAGCAACTCTTCTATAAGATTGTCTGTCCAGAAGGTTATTGTCATACTTCATAGTTTGTAAGATACAAGTGCAATTTTTTAAGATCAAAGCTCAAGGTTTTAAAATTATAGTAGCAAGCTTTCAAGAATATGGTGAGTACTCCAGAGTTTTTCAAAAATAGAAAAAGTGCAAGCTCTTAATATTGGTAGTGAGCTTTTATAAATTTTTCAGAGTAGTTTTCACGATAACAACTACCTTGACAATCTTAACAAAATTGTACCTTTAGATTAGGAACTCAATTATCCAATCATAAGACGATCTTATACAAGTTTTTGGGGTCAACCCTTCCTTCCCTGTTCATCAACTTTTCTCCTTCGTGCTTCACATTTTATTTATCTAGGAGACATGCTTGGGATTTATGAGGTTTCATGTGCAAAAAGTATTTCTCCGGAGACTTGATTTCTGTATGTTTCTCTCTGCAGCCAACTCCATTGCACCTTACAGTCAAAGAGTATGTTACTCCCGAGAAGTTTGCATTCTGGAAGGAGTATGGAGAATCTATAGGTTTCAGCTATGTTGCCAGTGGACCCCTGGTACGTGATTTTTTTTTTTCCGTCAACTATATATGATTGGTACGTTGTATATCTAGACTAAACTGCAAAAAATAAACTAAAGTGAATGGCCATGCTAAATTTTAGCAGCGTTTCAACTAGTCAGTTGTCAGACTTGTCACACACCTCCGTATATTCATTCATATTTGGAGTCATATGAATCGAAATCATGATCTCATAACAATAGTGACCAGATTTCGATGTGATGTGCCAGTCGAGGTGAACCTCAGCTGTATGTTATTCCCTACAGTGTACAGTCTCATAATGTCTGAGGTGGTAGTGTTCAATACACCCATATTGGCCAAGTTTGTTGCATATAGCCGGTCTAATATATAATTGCAGTGGTTCAAAACCCAGTACACTCCTATTTCTATAAATGAATGTGTGTCAATCTAAGCTTTGCTAATTCAATATTCATCTCCTTTGCCTCCAGGTACGATCATCATATCGAGCTGGAGAGCTTTTCGTGCAAACAATAGTAAAGGAAAGTGCTAATAGGTCGTAGATTCTTGATGTACTCATAGATTGTTGTAGACCAATATGTAATTCCATGACTTTATTCATTTAATTTGATGTGTTGATTCTTGATTCGCCCGATAGCTTTACATTTGTATATCAATTGAATTAGTCTATACATGACATAATCAATATACATGAGATAGTTCTCTGAGAGTTGAAGTTGATAAGAATTATTGAAAATTTTTGGGTGACCCGGACTGGCCCAACTCAGAGGCCGTGTAAGGCTAGAGGAATGGAAAGAAAATAAAACCTTTGAATAAATAATATTGCCTTCGGTTCACTCATTTCACTACATGTGCTTTTACGCATGAAAACTCAAGATATCCGCGTACAATTATAAATACTCAATTACGAAATTTGAAACGTCTTGGTACAAATAGTAGCGCACGATTCGTAGCCTTAGAAATTTAAAAGATCCTCGCACAAGTGACAATGCTCAATTCTAAAATTCGAAAAGTCCTTGCACAAGTACAAGCGTTCATTTTCACTGTTGCAGAAAATTTGAAAGAATTTTAAGAAAAATTCATTTTGCATGTTATGCAAGCATTAGAACACGTATCTGCCAGGGATATTTTCCGATTACATGAAATCACAATGTTTTAACTAGCGATCGTTTGGGGATCAATACAAGATGACCAAAGGGTGACCTTTGGAGCCTTTTAGAAAAATAGCAAAATGACTAAGAGGTTGATTCTTGGAGCCTTTTGGAAATAAGGATGATGACTGTTAATGCAAGGTTACTTAAGAAGGGGGGGGGGGGGATGTGAATTAAGTAACCTTAGATGTCTACCAATTTTGCGGATTTTAAACTTCTTTGAACAATTATAACATATAAGGACCAGTGACATAAACGATGGTGCATGTACCAGCAATATCCAATTCCTAAATCACTGGTGCTAGTGCTGGTGCATACAACAACATATATACAAAACAATATATATGAACAAACAAATGAACACACAAATTTAATAAGGTTCGACCTTAACTCAAGGTCTACGTCCTCCCTACCACACTCTCAACCAAATTCACTATGAAAAGAGTGTACACTTATGTCAGATCTCAACTCTAAGAACTAACAAAACTTGACCAACTCAGATCAAGACTTTCAAGACTAACTCTAGCCTATCCCCAACACCTAACTCTAGATGTCGCTAAAACCATAAACTCAGACTGCCCTCTAGTGTAACAATCCTTATTACACTTTACAACTAGAATGAAAAGATACAAAACAAATGTTATCTCAAAATTGCTTCTTGTTAAGCATAGAGATACACGTTCAAACCTAAATGACCAAGTGACCAATACCTTCCTTGCTCGGCTGAATGAGAATATGAAATGCTCAAAGTATTGGAGTTTTGCATTTGTAAAAGTCTGTTCTCAAAATGAAGTTCTTTGCAAAACAAACTTGGAGGTTTTTCCTACTGGAGTACAGATGGTCTATATAGGGTAAAGAAGCAACGTGATAATCCAGAAAACAAACCCTAATAACTTTAGTTGAAATAACCAGTAGAAACTCAATCAAAAGATAAGATAAGAAGATAGAGTTTTAGTGAACTGCAAATTCCTTTTGCTTGACAAAACCCTGTCATCCTAAGAGTTATAAGATAATACAACTCCTCACTAGATACAACAATCTATTAGATAATATTAGTGTAGTAATTTAAAAACTCTAAAAACAGTTTGGAAATCACAAGTTATTTCAAGAAAAATAATCTCCAACACTGAAACTACCTGATGTGAGTACCAGCAAATATTTGCTGGTGCATCAAACGTTTTGCTTATCATAACACTTCTCCTCATCAACATGTAATAATAGAAAAGCAATTGTTCACTTAATCAATACATTAAACTAGAACAAATTCCTAAGATCTATACACTAGCAGACATCTTCCTTGGTCTTGAATAACTCCTTGTATATACTGAACTTGTGTTAGATCTTCATTGTTCTCATAATGACTTGAGTTATACTGCATATTCATTGGTCCTTGTGCTGGTGCTTCCATGATGAACTTCTTAATCAACCAACTTCTTTTCTGCCTTCTATCATTGGTCCTTGCAATGGTGTTCTTGTGTTTCTTCCTTATATCAAAGCTGTTCGTATCACTCATAACAAACATTACACTTATCTTGGAATCATCAAAACATAACATACTAACAAGTTCCCCCTTTTTGATGATGACAAACACTTGCCATTTTAGTGTAACTTTTGTTAAGCAAACCAAGTAAGAACATATATTAGAAATTCTAAACTGTGAACTAACACCAATGATAGCCAATATATACCAAGTCTGACCAATATAGACCAAGTCTGAAAACGAAAGTTGGAGTCACAAATGGCTAAGTCCTTCTTCCCCCTTTTGACATCATCAAAAGGCCCAAGTTAGAAAGTATGAGCACAATCAGATCAGAGACAAAATAACAATGCACACCAAAAGATCTTAAACATGACAGTCAAAGATATGCAGTACACATCCAATTCACAATCCAAGTTGTTTATTTATTACAGACTATGCACACTAGTTCAAAAAAGATGTAAAAGGTTTAAGTGGCTGGATGGAACTGTGTTTAGTCTGAATCTATTTCTGTGGCATCTGAGTCTTTTGCATAGTCTGAGTCCCTTGCTGTGGGTGGAGAAGATGGCTGAGGGTCTGCAGAATGCTCAACTGGAATAATAAAACCTGGAATAGACATGATCAATTGTCTCATGACATTCAACTCTTTCATGATCATTTGAAACTCAGCAGAAGTAATATGTTGTGATGGTGTTGCAGCAGTGGCATTTGGCACAGCAGGAACATCAGCATCCTGTTGACAGTCTACATTGGCCTGATCAGGACCCCCATCAGTATTAGCTTCCTCATCTTCTCCTTCCTGAGAAATTTTTCTAGCATCCCTTGGCATAACAAGTCTTCCATCAATTTCCAATATCTCCTTTTGAGCAAGCATCCTGTCATTCATGGATGTCATCTTCCCAGGTTTACCTAGAAAAGGCACTCTAAATGAAGCAAGTACTGCAGTTAACCAACCATCATAAGATAATCCATGATCCCTGGTTGAGTTAATTGCATGAATCATATGTTTCATCATCACTCCTGGTAGGTTGATCTATTCATGAACTGACAACATAAGAATTAAGGATACATCCTGCATAGTCAACCTAACCCTGCCTTCAGTTCTAGGTACAATACATGTCATTACCAGTTGGAAGAATAGCCTTTGTTCAGGTGGAAGTACTTTAAAAATAGTACCTAAAATGCAGTCAGAAATTCCTCCAGTAATTGCTGCAAAAACATCATTTCCCCCCAAATTCCTAGGATAGTGATCCTTAACCAATTCAACATAACCCTTATTTGGAACTTCTAATATCTCAGACAATATCTCAGCAGTAATCCTAATATGCTTTCCCTTCACTATGGACTCAAGAATCTCACGTTTTGATCCTCAAAACCAGGTGGTTGTTTCACATATACATCTTCTTTCAAATATCCATTAAGAAAAGCAGTTTTAACATCCATTTGAAACAAATTGAAATTCATATGAGCAGCAAAGGATATAAGAATTCTTATTGCTTCCAATCTTGCTACAGGAGCAAGTGAGTCTTCAAAATTGATTCCTTCTTCTTGATTGTATCCCTGTGTTACCAGTCTAGATTTATTTCTTGTAACCACACCAAGATCATCAAGCTTGTTTCTGAAAATCCATTTAGTTCCAATGATATTGGTTTCTTCAGGTTTTGGAACCAAGTGCCACACTTTGTTTATCTCAAGCTGATTTAGTTCTTCTTGCATTGCACTTATCCAATATGTACTTGTTAGTGCTTCTTCAATATTCTTTGGTTCAAATTCACAAAAGAAACAATAGAAAGCACAAAAATTTTGAACTGTACTTCTAATTTGTACTCCTTTAGAGATGTCATTGATGATTGTATCAATAGAATGTGACTTAGCAATTCTAGAATTAGAAGTATTGATCGATGTTTTAGAGAGTATACCTGGTTCTGGTTGATCATAGTACTTACTTGATCATTTTTTAATGATGTAGAACCATCAATAATTTCTGGTTCATCAGGTGAATCTGTTGGTGCTCTACCTGGTTCTTCAGATGCACCATCAATAATTGCTTGTTCTTCCTTTTCACCTTCTTCTTGGATCTCACTTTTCTTGAATAAACCTATCTCAAATTCTTCATCTATTTCATGCATAGACTTATTCAAGGTGTCAGTTTCATCAAAAATAACATGAATACTTTCTTCAACACAATTTGTTCTCTTATTTAGAACCCTGTAGGCTCTACTGTTAGGAGCATAACCAACAAATATGGCTTCATCACTTCTAGGATCAAACTTTCCTAAGTTCTGCTTTCCATTGTTATGAACATAACACTTGCATCCAAATATTCGCAGATGATCAGCTAGATTTGGTTTTCTTCCTCGAAGTAGTTTTATATGGAGTCTTCTTTATGATTGGTCTGATCAAAGCTCTATTAAGGATGTAACAGGCTGTGCTCACTGCTTCAAAAGTTTCTTGGAAGTCCACTTTCTAGTAACATAGTTCTGGCTATCTCCTCCAGTGATCAGTTCTTCCTTTCTACTACTCCATTCTGTTGTGGTGTTCTTGGAGCTGAGAAATTATGAGATATACCATTTATCTTGCAGAACTCTATGTAACTAGAGTTATCAAACTCAGTTTCATGATCAGATGTAATGGATTTCAATTTCACATTTAATTTATTCTGAATAGATCTAATCAGAACAATGAACTCATCAAATGTTTCGTCTTTGGATGACAAGAAAATAGTCCAAGTGTATCTAGAGAAATCATCAACAATCACTAGCACATACAGATAACCTCTTTTACTATGCACTGACATTGGTCCACACAAATCAATATGTATTAACTCTAATGGTTGTTTTGTGCTTACCATTGTCTTGGAAGAGAAGGAAGATCTAGTGTGCTTGCATCTAGCACATTCATTGCAAACTTTATCCACTACAAGGGCAGACCAATCACAAGATCTTTAGTGCTAAGTTTCTGAAGTAAAGTTTGACTAACATGACCTAGCCTTCTGTGCCACAACCAAGGATTATCAGTAAAAGCACTCATGCATTGTAAACTTTTATCAGGAGCAATAGATAAATCTGCCATGTATACATTATTGAATCTTAGACCATCCAAAATACAGCCTGTAAGTCAAATTAGTTTTTCAACTTAGGAACCCATACTTGTTTGGTTCCTTTGTTGTTAAGAGATTTCTTCTTTATATATCTTGACTTTGCAATAAGAAGATTATTAGTAATAAGATCAGCTTCATCACAAGTAGAACAATCATCATTATGAATAGCATTCTTATCAGTGAGAATGTTCTTGTTAATGGAGTTCTTTCTTACGAAGCATTGATCAACAGTATGACCATCATTTCACAACGAAGACATATTATATGCTCAGGAAGATCAACATACTTAGGTCTAACAAAACTATCAATCAAAGTTCTATCCACCAAAGAAAACATATTTTGAGGTCTGGTGCTAGTGTTGGTTCTACTCAACATATCATACTCGAAACCTAGACCAAACTTCATTCTATTATTACCCTGATTAGTAAGTTCATCAAGAGACTTTTCTCCTTTAAACCATTTTTCATTCGGAGCCTTTGACACTTCAAGAGCCTTGTTTAATAGATCAATTTTCTCATACATCTATTTATTATGAGAGATCAGCATAGTTAAATCCTTTTTGGCATAGTTTTTCTGAAATTTTAGTATCAAAAGTCATCATTAGGGGAACAATCCTAGTCTTTGGTTCACAAGTTTAAAGTCTAGAAATTTCCTCATTTAAAGACTTTATGGAAGACTCACAACTGGAACGATCATGCAAACATATGTCATTGAAATTCTTCTGAGAAAGATTCTGTTGTTGTTTCTTCAAAGAATCAAGCTCTGTATCTTTCCTAATACATTCAGCATTCAAATAATCTATCTTATTCTTTAGTGAGAGCACTTCAGATTCTAATGACTTACAACAATTCTCAGCAACACATTTTTCTTCATTGCACACAATCAAATCATTTTTCAGAGAATCACAAGAAATATCAAACTTCTCACATTGATCTAAAGCATCAATTAGCAGATTAGTTATTTTATCTATAAGAAATTTATTTATATCATTAGTTATCTTAGAGATACTTACCTCATCAGTATTTTTCTTACTTTGATCATCTGTTGCCATGAGACATACCAACTCTGATTGCTGGTGCTTGTCCTAGTGCTCATATACTACAGTGAGGCATAAGTTTGCCTCATGATCTTCAGTTGTTTCATCTTCCGACTCTAATCCTCCCCATACTGCAACAACCATGGCCTTCTTGTACTCCTTCTTAACTTGCTCTCTTTTGTCTTTGGATTTCTCTTGATTCCATTGTGGACACTTAGCAATCATGTGATCTTTTTCACCACACTTAAAACACCCAAGGTCAGCAGTACTTTTCTTATTAAAGTTATTCTTACCTTTGAAGGAAGAATTAAACTTATTCTTGAGTAAGAGTTCTGTCCAGAAGAATTTCCTTTGAACCTGTTCTGATTTTTAAATCTGAATTTATTTAACCTTCTGGAAATCATTCCAATCTCATCCAAATATGAATCACTGTCTTCATCACTTGTTTCAGGTTTTAGAGCTAAACTATTACTTTTATTAAGTAGCTCAAATTGATTAGCATTAAGAGTTATTTCATGAGTAGTTAAAGAACCAAGTAAATCAGACAAATAATATTTAGAGAGATCTTTTGCTTCTTAAATAGCAGTAACTTTAGGAAGCCATTTAGTAGTAAGACATCTCAAAATATTTCTAACCGGATCTTCAGTAGTAAAAGACTTTCCTAGGTTTTTCAGTTCATTTGCAATCTTTGTGAATCTAGAGAACATCTCATCAACTTTTTCATCTTTATTCATCACAAACAGTTCATATTGTTGCATTAAGAGATCAATCTTAGCTTTCTTTACCTCAGAGTTACCTTCATGTGCTAGTTCCATTGCATCCCATAGTTCCTTGGCATTTTCACATGCTGATATTATTTCATACTCTTCTTCTCCAATAGCATATTGAAGAAGCCATTTTGCCTTAGCATTCTTTTCAACTTTGATGAAATCAGCAGCAATGTATTCATCCTCAGTCTTTGAGATCAATTTACATTCCACAGTTTTGGTGATAGAGAATGGTCCATCACGTACCACCTTCCATACTTGGTAGTCAATTCCTTGTAAGTAGTTGATCATTATCTCCTTCCAGAACTTATAGTTCTTTCCATTGAACATGGGAATTGGTGGAAGCTTGAGATCACCAGATGCATGTCCTCCTGTAGACATCTTCCTGCAGGGCTCTAGGAGTTAACCTTACGAGCTAAACCGCTCTGATACCAATTGTTAATGCAAGGTATACTTAAGAGGGGGGGGGGGTGAATTAAGTAATCTTAGATGTCTACCAATTTTGCGGATTTTAAACTTCTTTGAACAATTATAACATATAAGGACCGGTGACATAAACGATAGTGCATGTACCAGCAATATCCAGTTCCTAAATCACTGATGCTAGTGCTGGTGCATACAACAACATATACAAAACAATAGAAATGAACAAACAAATGAACACACAGATTTAATGAGGTTCGACCTTAACTCAAGGTCTACGTCCTCCCTACCACACTCTCAACCAAATTCACTATGAAAAAAGTGTATACTTATGTCAGATCTCAACTCTAAGAAATAACACAACTTGACCAACTCAGATCAAGACTTTCAAGAATAACTCTAGCCCATCCCCAACACCTAACTCTAGATGTTGCTAAAACAATCAACTCAGACTGCCCTCTAGTGTAACAATCCCTATTACACTTTACAACCAGAATGAAAAGATACAAAACAAATGCTATCTCAAAATTGCTTCTTGTTAAGCATAGAGATACACGTTCAAACCTAAATGACCAAGTGACCAATACCTTCCTTGCTCGGCTGCATGAGAATATGAAATGCTCAAAGTATTGGAGTTTTGCTTTTGTAAAAGTCTGTTCTCAATATGAAGTTCTTTGCAAAACAAACTTGGTGGTTTTTCCTACTGGAATACATATGGTATATAAAGGGTTAAGAAGCAACGTGATAATCCAGAAAACAAACCCTAATACCTTTAGTTGAAACAACCAGTAGAAACTCAGTCAAAAGATAAGATAAGAAGATAGAGTTTTACTGAACTATAAATTCCTTTTGCTTGACAAAACCGTGTCATCCTAAGAGTTATAAGATAATACAACTCCTCACTCGATACAATAATTGATCAGATAATATTAGTGGAGTAATTTGAAAACTCTAAAAAAAGTTTGGAAATCACAAGTTATTTCAAGAAAAATAATCTCAAACTACCTGATGTGAGTACCAGCAAATATTTGCTGGTGCATCAGACGTTTTGCTTATCATAGCACTGCTCCTCATTAACCTGTAATAATAGAAAAGAAATTGTTCACTTAATCAACACATTAAACTAGAACAAATTCCTAAGATCTATACACTAGCAGACATCTTCTTTGATCTTGAATAACTCCTTGTATATACTGAACTTGTGTTAGATCTTCATTGTTCTCATAATGACTTGAGTTATACTACATATTCATTGGTCCTTGTGCTGGTGCTTCCATGATGAACTTCTTAATCAACCAACTTCTTTTCTGCCTTCTATAATTGCTCCTTGCAATGCTGTTCTTGTGTTTCTTCTTAATATCAAAGCTGTTCCTATAACTCATAACAAACATTACACTTATTTTGGAATCATAAAAAACATAACATACTAAAAATGACCAAACTGTTGAAGTGTAAAATGACCAAGGTTTTGACATTTTGGGCATTTTGAATACAAAATGAAACGACCAAAGTTTTGACTATTAGGGCCTGTTGGAAATAAAGTGAAATGACCAAAGTTTTGATGCTTGAAGCATTTTGAACATAGGGTGATATGACCAAAGTTTTGACCTTTTGGATCTTGCTGAAAAATAAAGTAAAATGACCTAGGATTTGACACTTGAGACCTTTTAAAACTATAGTAAAATAACCAATATTTTGACACTTGGGGCCTCTTGAAAAACATACAAAAGAATAAATGTGATTCATAAAAATATATGGACGAGGGAAACACGTGCACAATATGTTGATTTCGTAAACCTCTAATTAGTCTAA
>CAAKMY010038385.1:0-21909 GCA_901111285.1 Corrigiola litoralis
TCACTATGGTTGATTACTATGTTTTAGGGTTAGTATACTCACTATGGTTGGTGAATATTATATATATTTGTTAAAAATACCTAATAATATTAACATTAAAATATTATACAACATATACTATCTTATCGTGCGAAGCACGGGATGCTATCTAGTAATAATTTTATATATAGGCGGGTAGGAGAGATAGCATTAGCCCTTACTTTTAAATATATAAGACCATTTGCCAAAGGTAAAGTTACATTTCGTTTAGTTTAGTATATCATATTAGGTTAGAATAAGATTTGTTGGTGGGAAAAGAGGGTCGGGAATCGATTATAAGCCTATTAAAAGATATTGTATGAACATCAACACAATATCAAGACACTTTTTGTTTTCTTCCTAAAAACCCAGAACAACATTTAGAAGCTAACACATTAAATTTTCCCTTTTATTTACCTCTAATTGCCAATCTAATATTTAAATCATTAAAATAAATCTTTAAATAGTCAAACAAGTTGCAAAATTCAACTTATCGAGATCAAAACTAGTTCATCATCTAAATCGCTTTTGTTTATTCAAATATATTTTTTTCATCATTTTGTGTAGTCGAAATTCGAGCCAAATAGACCACTAGAGGGGTGAAGCTTTCCCTATGAGAGATAACACAAAATCATTACCACTCAATAGAGTCTCGAACAGTCGAACATGAAACCTCTGATTAAGTTAAAACAACTCCTTACAAGTTGATTTAAGTGTTTTAGGCGCTTGTTTTTTTAGTTTTCACCATCCGGTTTAGTCTGGATTCGAGCCGGATAAGATAACTAGAATGACAAAGCTTTTACACTGCTATGTCTAAAACCACTTACCCGTTGATCTGAGTGCTCTTGGCGCGCTTGTTTAAGAAAGGCATAAACCCCATCACTAAACCCCACAACACTACTCGCCCACACTAAAACCCCACCCACACAACCGCCTCACCCACCACCGGTCACGGCGGCGCCCACCACCAGCGCCACCGCAACAACCACCGTGCCGTCCATAAAAATGTTCTCTCTAAGCGAATTACAGCACAAATTACGGCTACCCCCAGAACTCCTTGACCAACCTCTAGAAACCGCCGTTAGAAACGTCCTCGAATCTACCTTCTTAGACAAGGTGGCATCTTTTACCCTAAACCCTAATTAATTTTACTTCCCGCCATTTTTTTTAATTTCTAATTTCGTTTTTTTGTTGTTGTTATTGTGAAGGTGATTAACAAATTGGGACTCTGTGTATCGGTTTACGACATTAAATCCGTCGATGGCGGGTTCGTCTTGCCCAACGACGGCGCTCCCACTTATACGGTCCGGTCGCTTATGTTTGTTGTTGAGAAATTTAGTCTTGCTTTATTTATTTTTGCTTATCTTGTGGTCACTTATCCTATGAAATATTGTTATACGGAAAGTCTTGGGAGAGACCGTCTATTTTTACATGCTGGCGCGATAGAGGCATATAAATTTATAACTCAATTTGAACTCCTAGGAAGTTTTAGAAAATTTAGCTTACAAGGAGTTGGTCGGTCTTTTCTAATAATTTGTGATAGTCATATGCGTTTTCTCCAATGCATTGGCAAATGGTGTTACTTTATGATAGTTTCAAGAGCTGCATAATTTAAATACGGGGTCATATACTAATAAAATGAGCTCTTGAGGGAGATATCTACATATTTATAATAAAATTTCTTGATGGTATTGGGTAAATGACTCCATTGGTCTTAAGGTGGCTCCGCCACTTTTGGTTTTTGTATGTAGCAGTTCTAATATGGTTATTTTGTGTTCAATGTTTGAAGTGGTGTATTGAGGATGTGAAATGCTTTGTGAGTAAATTGAAATTCTTTAACGAAAAGCTTAAGACATGGAGGTTTCTAGAGATATTCAAATTCTAACGAGAGACACTATTAACGAGATTGTTGGGAGGATGAGGGATGAATTGATTGCCAAAATAACTGGAAGGAGATGAAGTTCGCTTTTGAATTTTCTAAAGGACCTTTCTTTGAATGTGGATAGGAATATGAATTACAATATGAAAGTGAAATCCCCTCCCCCCGCCCCAGGTTGGGTGGATGGGTTAGAGTTCTAAACTCTTTAAAAGAAGTTTCCAATGCTTATTTGTATCCAGACCAAGATACCGTTCCAAGGAGATTACATCTTTTTTACTAGCTCCTCAACTAAAGGGATTCTGATGATAGACCTACGATTGAGGGACTTGACTTGCCTCCGAATTCTAGTGTGCATAGTACGTGGTTCGAGAGGCTGTCTGAAGAAGAGGGGAGCCTTAATACTGACTTTTGTTTGGCGAGGATAAAACACCCGATCCCGTTGGTTTCACTTCTGTCTTCTACTGTTATAAATTTTAGGATGTGGGGAAGGAGGATTTACTTTAGGCGTTCCATGAGTTCTTTGAGAATGGTTTTGTTGGTAAGAGTATGAATTTGACTTTTGTCATTCTCGTGGCTAAGCGAGAGAGATAATTTAAGGTAAAAAGACTTTTGACGAATGAGTTTTCTCTTTATCGTGTGTAAAATTATTGCAAAGGTCCTTTATAATAGGTATAGTCACTTGACTGTGTTTTTTTCTCTACAAATGTTGGAAGGTTACATGCTCAATATTGCTCTTCTGGCTAATGAAATGTCGGTCAGTCCTAGGAATCAGGGTTAGGAGGGTGTGGTTTTTAGGTTGGAGAAATCTCAGTGTCATTTAGATAAGGTGTTAAGCCCAAGGACATGATGGATACAGGGATGTTTATTGTTAGCGTCCTTTTTAGTTTTAGACTTTAGTTCATGGTAGGTAGTAGGCCGAGAAGGTAGTTTAGAGCTAGAGGAGCGTAAGGCTGGGTGTCCTCCTTTCTCCTTCCTTTTTATCCTACCTCTTTTTGCATTTGATGTACATGTATGTTTCATGTAAATATTCTAGAGGTACTGAAATCACATCTATTTCCTTTTGGTCACTTTGAATTCTGTTTATGATTGCTCATAACTGCTCATGTTAGCTGACCCTAAATGCTTTCTGAAGGGTTTTCTGTTGTTGTTGAGGTATTGGTATGTAATTCATCCATAGATTACTATCAGTATGTCCTGATCACTGCTGCATAATTTTACTAGCTGAAGGATTTGCTGCCAGAATTGTTTAGTAATGCTCAAATGTCCTTCCACAAGGAACTGAAACTTTTCATTTAAGCCTTTTTATGTGTGATGGCTGGTGGGAACTTGATTGCATTTGTTAGGGTGTTAGATAATTTATTTCTTGTTTTTTTTATGGCCTATGGGTAAGCAGTTAGTGGTGCCTTTTCCTTTACTCGTCAAGAGCAAAAAGTGCCCTTACCTGTTTATCTTTCATTCTTGTGACACTTGATCTTTTATGGTACAGGTGGTATTTCGTATGGTCATGTTCCGACCATACGTTGGAGAAGTTATTGCCGCAAAAGTAAAAGAGGCAAACTCAAAGGGTTTACAGTGTATGCTACTTTGCTTAGCTGTTCCATATTTTCATCTCTCATCTTTTCCATGTATGATATTTGCATCTGTTATTTGAGATTCTGCGTTCTTGTACCCCCAATCCCTCCTTGCTACCCCCCCCCCCCTAGCTTCCAAAATTTACCATTATAAAAAATGAAGACATCTATTATATTAGGAATATATTATATGATAATATTGGGAGATATTATGTTATAGAATATAATTAGTTACCTATTAGGAGTTATTCTCTAGTTATACCTTTGTTGTAGGAGTTATATTGTGCTCCTATATATACATTGTAGTTCATTGATAATTGAGACACGAACGAATGAATAATAAGATCTCTCTAAAGTTTCTCAACATCCTCTTTCTTGGTTGTACAACTGATGTCCACAGACTTGGGATTACTTTTGAAGATTCTTTTTAGGTCATTTGTGTCAAAACAAAATAAGATTCATTCCAAGTATTACCGTTTTGGTCCTACATCCACATTCTTTGTCTTCCTTGGAGTTCATCTGCAATCTTGACGCCCACACTTTCAGATGTTTTGTTGATAGTGTTCTTGAAGGACGTTTATTTTTACCCTTATTGACGTCATAGAATCGGCCACTTTGCAGGGTTGACTGTCTAGTTGTACTTTGAACATGGTGTTTACTGAAGAACTCATCAAGGCCCTTTTCTTCTTTTTCTTCTGAGCTGGCTCTATTTAGTAAAATTTACATTATCATATTTTTTTTCCCCCTCTCTTTTACTAGATGTCTCCCTTCCTGATTGAAGGTGGAATTTATAAAGCTCTTCAAGCTGTTCTTATATTTTATTTCGTATTCAAATAATGTAACATTGTGTCTTTTGAGGTTTCTTTTGTCAAGTTATTGCATCTTTTAATTCAACCTCTGGAATGCAGTGACTCTCGGGTTCTTTGACGATATATATATACCTTCTTACGCTATGCATGTCCCATCAGTATATGTGCCTGACCCAGAGAATCCGTAAGAACAGTTTGTCCATCACTTCACTTTGCATCTATTTACAGAAGCTAAAATCACCAGATACCTTTTGAGGTTTCTCCAGTTAACTAAATGACTTCTTTTCTAGGTGCAGTAAGCAATTTAAATGGGTATGGAAGTATTATGATCGTGATCTTATTATTGAGGATGAAGAAAAGGTCAGGAGGTCTTTGATGGTGTCATTGAGTTTCTTATCAGTTCAATTATCATTGGTCACGTTTAGCTTTTCTCCTCATCTACAGGTACACTTCCGAGTTGCTAAAATTGACTATCCTCAAATCCCATTAGAACAAGAAGAGGGCTCCAAACCCTTTGCTCCGATGGTTGTTTCGGTGAGTTCTTTTACCTGAGTTTATAAGGTCAGTTTAAGATAGGGTAAGTTTTGAGTCAAATTGGGAACTATTAACACTCTTCTCTTCTCCTCTTATTATTATTTATTTCTTCTGCAGCAATCTAAAATGAGGAAGATGTATATGACATGATATTGACAGCCTTTTTTTTTTTTCCCCATTTTCGGTCATTCTGTTGTGAAGTTTTTTGCTGACTACGCTCTAAGTAAGCTTTTGTTTTCCTCTGTCAGGGATTAATTAGCGAAGAAGGTTTAGGTCCAGCTTCTTGGTGGGAAGATGATTCCTAGAGTTGGTCAGTAGGAAGCAATCAAGACCTATTCATCAATGAGCTTATGACGTCGCAGTTGCAATCAGAAAGATGGAATCTCTACAATTTAGAATCGGCTTCGAAATTGGCATTTGTGCTGAAAGAACTGGTGAAGGTAGAGACATTTATACCGGAGGATTCTTTAGCCAAACAAGACCTGGTGAAGGTAGAGTAGTCAATATCTTGGATGTATATGGAACTTGAGATTTTGTCCAAAAAAAAAAGAAAGAAAACTGGATCCATTGATTGGAGTTTACAACTTCTCTTTTCAACATCGTAAAGGATGCGAACGTAATTACGGACGTTCTAGATTGTAAGGACTCTAAGGAGGACCATTGTCTGGCTGGATCCATCTTGTGCGGGCAGGCTGGCGCTAGGAAGTATGGGAAGGGTAAGGGAAATCTTTCCTTTCAAACATTCTAGCGGGGACTTCGACCCATAAACCTTAATTCACAAGGTGCAAGTTTCACTACTATACAAGTCCTTGTTGCCTGATTGCGGATAGACTTGCTTCTTTAATTGCTTTCCTTTCTACTTGTGATCGCTTAATTTTTTTTTACTCCATGGCTAGCTTTGTACTTACCTTTCTGCTTTTAATGGCCATAGTATAACCACCTCAATTATCTAAAAAGAAAAAGATGGAGAAATATCTTTTTTGTGTGAATCGGAGGGATTTTCCCGTCTAATTGAGGTGAACTACCTTCGAGCGTTTGATGGCTATATAAAGATGATTGACAGTATTTCTTCAATCACTGCAACTGCTAAGTACAACCCTTTTCCCCTCCCCCAATTGTTTAATATGACCTTGCCCTTGATAGTCACAGAGTTGGATTTGTGCTATATGACTAGTCAATACTACTAATAATGGTTATTACTGTCATACTATATGATGATTACACATTGAAACCTATAAGAGGGAGAGGGGGGGGGGGAATGGATGCTCCATACAATCACACTAGCATCTAAAGCTTGGAGCTTTGGATCAGCCCACTAGTTAAGGGGGAAATCAATTTTCACGAACATGGCACGTGAATCTCACTACTACTATTAATTGTATATTGGTATAGCTGAAGACCGTACTTATCGAATATGCTGAGCTATTAGTCAACCTCTCTAGTCTCTACTCTCTACATTTCAGCCGAACATCTTATTTAGATTCCGAAGTTTTAATGATGTTTATATATAGAGTGTGGTATAGGGTAAGAATTGGACTCTGTAACTACTTTTTTTTTTGGTGTGTTTTCCCGAATAACTTAATTAAAGTCTGGTTTTGGAAAGTTGAGTAGGTTATCTCGAGTTTAAGAAAAATTTGATTAGCTCGTTCTTAACATATCGGAAAAAATAAAACTCAAAATTTGGTTGCTACTACTAAATGATCATCAATTATTAGGTAGCTACCATCACAAATGAGTTTTTGAAACTCTATTTTTTAAGAGTAAAAATATCATGTAAAGAATGGCTAGGGAATTGATGTAGTGGTTTGTGTCAAACTCCAAAGAGTTGTCTCTGGACTATGTGGGTCTCTGTATTACGATTATGAACGCCTATTTTAATTCTTTTCTTTTGCCTATTTTAATTCTTTTCTTTTGTGTGTTTTGATGTATCAGAATAGTCAATACTGCGTGAGAAGGAATATGAGGATTCAAACCTGGTATAACTTTCAGCTAAGTTAAATTCCAAATTATTGGGCCAATTTCATTCCTCACTACGATTATGAACGCTTATAAAAAGAAAAATCATACAAACCCAATGGTTGATTACTAATTTGGTAGTCACCCTCTCACATAATTTTTATTTTTTAAAATTTAAAGGTAAAAAATATTGTGCGAGAGGGTGGACACTAAATCGGTGGACACCAAATTGATACCCATCCGGCTACCCGGTGAATCACTATCATCTCTCGTATAAAGATGGTAGTCAAATACTTGCAACTCTACAAGTCTTAGATCTTGCTTAAGGTCTGATTGACTTAAATCGTCTTTGGCATGCATGCCAATTGCCAACCTCGAACGTTAGTTTTCCATGCCGCAAGTTTCTATCCCAGCATCCAACAGACATGAACAGATACGTCATGACATCTAAGCTCAGAGAATTTTCGAAGTAAGCTGATAAATTACAAACATTTTGTTCGTGAAGGTTAAGTTAAGCCCTAAGTCGGATTGACAGGCATATAAGCTTTCGTGCGAAACCTTATAAGAGCACATGGTTCAGCTTCATGTTAGGGGATTTAGACAGGTATCACTCATTCGCTTGCAAGTTGATATACAAAAGGTATCATCTCTCTATCAAATTGGTTAACCATAAATTATTCAAAAAACATAGTAGAAATTTTAACAACGATTTGAGTTACAGTGTTGACTTGTTATTAGCACTCTGAAAAAAAAAATGATCACATAAGCCTAAAAGTAAATAACAGAAAAATTGATCCTTTAAATGCTATGTGAGTGACGAATTAAAATTTTAAGTGATTATTTTGGTCAGAGTATTCTTATAATGAAAACATCTCGTCAAAGACTTTCTGGTAACTAATTCCTCCTCATTGACAACATTCATCCTTTCGGAAAACTTGATCATATTGATATTATTATGTCCCAAAAGATGGGCCCTTTTCTACTCATCGATCACAGCTTACTCAAAGAGCACTTCCCAATGGTTTACCAATTAGTACAAATGCCTGACTTACCTACTCAAAATGGCTAATCCCTAGGTAATACATGTACGGACTATACAACCTGCTCAATAGTTTGACATTTATGGTCATTTGCTTGATATTGAAGCATATGACATGGAGAACAATCATCATGATAGGTGAAAATGTTTTACTCACTCCTAAGCTAACAATCGATGTTGAAACGGATTACATTCTTTTCAGTTGAACTACTCTACAACAAAGTTCTGATTAGCACTTGGTATATCTAAGCGACCTCATGTGCAGAAGTTTAAAAATCATTGACCTACATACTACGTAATAGATGTCATTGTTTGCTTGTTAAGTATTCAATCCCGCATTGCAACGGAGAATCCTTGGTGGCGACTATGTGAAAAGGCATATTATTTAAAACTATGATCATTCACGGTATTAAATAAGATGTTCACAACATATTGAACAAAGTAATCTTTGAGGTCCAGATGATCAGATTCAGACATATCGTAGCGTACACACAATTTCAATCGGTTTGCAGAGACATCATTATAAACAAACCTTGTTGGTATATATGTATTCAATCTACATATACTACCAAGGATAATGTTTTCAAAAAATGTAACTCCATACGACATTTGAAAATATAAATGAATATAGTTGTTATTTACCTTTACTAGACTTTAATTTAGGCTTGTAGCAAATCCGTCGATCCAGTTTAAGTAGCAGTGTAGTGCGTTCTGCATGCATAATCCTACACTTCTACATGCAAAGGGGATCAAGTAAGCTAAGTTGTTCAAACTAAAATTAACTTCATCCAGAAGATAAAGGATTAAATTAATAAAGACAGCTAAGACAGCTAAAATTCTAATAAATTGGAGGGTGAAAGTTTTGTAATGGTTTGAATTATTGTGATGAAAGAAGCTATTGATTAAATTAATCAGTCGTCATTTGCGGAACCCTTAGTGCATGAGCAAGTACTTACGTAAAGCAGGACATCATTTGTCTTTATAATAAGCAAAAACATGGGTTGTTCTTGACGCTTATGTCCTCTATTTACATTTGCCGACCGCCAATTTAAACCAAATTAGAGATCCATTGTTCATTGAGAAGCGTACTCAGCATTAGTTCAACTCATCTCTGTACAATTATACTTATACAACAAACCTCTCCTAGAGATCTGAGTTTCTTAGCTCCCCACACCAAAACCAAAAAATTACACCTACACTACAAGAAAAGCCAATGCATATGGCATCATGCTCAAAGCTTCTACTCCTCTCGTTAACCCTATTGGTCTCCGTAACTTGCACATATTGCCAAGTACAGGAACCCGCGAGTAGTCCTTCGGCTCCTCCCTCGGGTGACATTGATCAATGGTGTGACACCGTACCCCATCCTGAGCCATGCAAGTTCTTCATGGCTCAAAAGATGCTAAAGCCGCCAAAAGAGAAATCCGAGTTTAGGAAGATGATAGTAGAGGTGGCCTTGGATCGCGCCATACGCGCCCAAAGCCATCTATGGGGCTGGGGAACAAGCTGTGACAACCACAAGGAACGTGCTGCATGGGCTGACTGTGTTAGGCTCTATGATCACACCATCATCCAACTCAACTACACCCTCCAGGGCTTGACCACAAACTCTAGTTTCACCGACTTTGATGCCCAAACATGGCTTAGCTCCTCGCTAACCAACCTCGAGACATGTAGGGGTGGATCTGCAGAGGACATGAATGTAACAAGGTTCATTTGGCCACATGTTTCATACAATGTGTCGGACCTTATATCTAATAGCTTAGCAGTTAATGAAGGCATATTAGGATTTGATAACTCCACCGATAATAGTACTACTGAAGGTTATCCTAGTTGGTTTAGCCGTCATGATAGGAGGCTATTGCTGGGTTCTAGGTCATTGGCTGCTTCAAAGGCTACGTTTGTGGTGTCTAAGGATCGTTCAGCCCGTTATAAGACGATTCAATCAGCCATTGAGGCCGCGGCTAGGAGCAATATAAGCGGGAGGAAAGTGATTTACGTAAGAAAAGGGGTCTATAGGGAGAATATTTATGTCAATCCTTATAACAATGACATTATGATGGTTGGTGATGGAATGAGAAATACGATTATTACCAGTAGCAGGAGTGTTCGATCTGGTTACACCACTTATAACTCTGCAACAGCAGGTATATATTGATCACCCTTTCTCCTTCTTGCTGTATACAGTTTAATAGCCACTAAAGACCGTATAGGATCAATTCATCAATTTCTTTTTGTTTAGAGTTACATTGTTTGCATGGTTAATATGATCTTATAGATGAACATCGATAAAATGAAGAGACGATATGGCTTAGAATACTTTTTGCATATAATCAACAATAGTAACAATATATAGCAACATGATTACATATTGGCCTTGTATCGTCAGTTAGCACTTTACAGGTCTAGGGAGGACAAACACAACGTTTACCGTTCAGTAGTTCACCTTCATAAACGAGCTCGAATGATTTAAGCCATGAACCACAGATAGGTATGGGCCGTATGGCATAGTATAAAATCATAATGTTACCCATGGTGCCAAGTAGAGTATTTAGGATGTTTCTGTTTGCATGGTTTTTATCTAGATTGAGATTGTAACAAAAAGAAAGCTAGTTTGAGATGAAATTGCTGGCTCTAAAATTTAGTAGGATATTGAATAATTCGAAGAGTCCATTGTATCCAAATCCTTAGTTACCAGGACCTGATGATTTAAACAATATCTAGTGCATTAGGCTACGCAATTGTTTAGTCCATTCGATTATCGAAGATGCCGAAACAGAAGATCTAGATCTTATTTTCTTAAACAAAGGTTTTGGTATTTAATGCTGCATCAACCATTGACTTACCTTTCAGTGACTAGAAGCAATATCCTGCTAATTCTGACTTCTGACATATACTTAATTATACTTATTTCCCAACTTTGCCATTTGATTAGCTCTAAAGTCAGTACTTGCTTAACCATTAGGCGCGATGTGTATTGTGCCAAGCAACAAACCATGTTACTACAGACCATTCACATTGCCTAATATTCAGTGTTCCTTCTTGCTTATTAATTAATCTTAAATAAAGAATCTAACCATTGAGTGTTTTTTCTTTTCTTTTAAAGGTGTTGATGGGCTACGATTCATAGCTCGCGACATAACCTTCCGAAACACAGCTGGGCCACAAAACGGGCAAGCTGTGGCACTTCGGTCGGGCTCAGATCTTTCAGTTTTCTACAAATGTGCCTTCTATGGTTACCAAGACACCCTCTTTGTACATTCACAAAGGCAATTCTACAAAATGTGCTACATTTTTGGCACTATTGACATCATCTTTGGTAACGCAGCTGTTGTATTCCAAAACTGCATGATTTATGTAAGGAAGCCCATTTGGGGCCAAGCAAATGTAATCACAGCCCAAGGCAGGGCTGACCCGAATCAAAACACCGGAATTGTGATCCATAGCTCAAGGATCATGGCTAACCATGATCTTGCATCCAAGGTTCAGTCCGTTACAACCTACTTAGGCCGTCCTTGGCAGGAGTACTCTCGAACAGTTATCATGAAAACTTATATGGATACACTGATTAACCCAGCAGGCTGGATGCCTTGGAACGGTAACAAGTTCTTGAGCACTTTGTACTATGCTGAGTACGCTAATCTGGGGCCTGGATCAAAGGTTCGTAGACGGGTTAGGTGGCCTGGTTTCCATGTAATCAAAAGCCCAAATGTTGCCTCACCATTCACAGTTGGTCGTTTCATAGCTGGCAGAACATGGTTACCATCCACGGGTGTGCCATTCAGTGCTGGTCTCTGAATCAAAATTCTTTTGTTTGGAGATTAATTTCTGATTAATCATAATTGTATGATACTACCCATCTGTATTCTTTTACCCCTTTTTTTATAGCGTTGATTAAAGATCCTTACAGTCATTATTTTTCCCCTAAAAGGATGTTAATGTATACATATTCAATTCACTTAAAAGAGGAAAGAGATGTTCTTGAAGCGGGTTTGGCCTCCCCTAGACATTCTGCATCAGCCTCTGTGATTCAATGCTAGCGTGTTGTTTTGTAGTTTCAAAGGAAAGCAAATTGGGTGCAGATTGATGTTTGAATCTAACAAACCAAAAGAATTACAGCTAAACACTAGAGAACCCATAATCAATATGTAGGAATGTAGAATACATGTTTACTGTCAGAGCCGAAAGTACAAAGATTTGAAGTACTTCTATCCATGCCAAAATCTTAACAACTCAAATATCTAAGCATATATCGAGATAATCTGAATATAGACAAGTTTTACAGAGCCGCCCTAGACTAGTGGAAGAGCCTTGGGACTGATCTTCGCGGCACCTTGCCTTCGAGCTTCAGCCTTCGATAGGCTTCTCTAAGGTGACATGGCCTGATAGGGCCCGAGTCTTTCCTTTCGCTCATCACTATTCTGGCTGCAAAACAGTGCGGTAGGAATAAATAGGCAGCAACTTCGGAAAAAGATAGACTCCAGAGATACTAGATCACCAAACAGTAATATTTCTTGTAAAGCCTCGAAACTCCTTACTTTAAATTCCAGTCTAAACTATGTTCCTTTTCACTTTCACCTAGTGACCAGTTTCTTTAAACAGGTAGGGCGTTAAAAAATTATAGCCAAAATAACAAATCAGAGGCAAGATCTCAGCTCAACATGTCCAACAATGTTCAGCATGAACAGTTACACACATTACTTTATCACGGTTACGATGGTTCACATCCATTTTTATCACACACACATCAGGAGGAAAGAAAAGGACCTAAATTAGCCAAGGATGCACATAAGATTTATGTGTTACTCTTTTTCTATATAATTTCCTACGTGGTGCTCTATATAGCTCCGCAAACTTCCTCCTTTACATAAATACACACACAAGATTATCGTTATCAGAAAAAAGTAAAAACTGTATTGAGTCCGGCATGAAAATGATTTAACATCCTCACTGCCCTAACTCCATGGATAACAGCAAATAAAATCATAAGTTCAGCAGATCAAAACGCATACCTGTCTCAACAAGCTCCCCAACAAACATTTTTGCAATTCCTGAAGCCACGATAATCATAGAAGGAGAAACCTTCTGACTGCCTGTAATGCTTACCAGCAACTGGAATGGAAAATATTCACAATTAAAATACAAATTGAGTAACAATACGATAAAGCAAAAACCAGAAAATACAGTAAAAGTAAAACTAAAAAAGTCATGACATAACTAGTGTTTGCCTCTCTAAATCCCACTCTAAGCCCCTCACTGGCTCATTTTGCAAAAGTGAGAACCAAGATCTCTAACATATATCATGCATAAAAAAGTAACATCAGGATAAAGTATTACCCTTCTCATGTTGGCCCTTTGAAAACCAGCTCTCCGAAAGGCTTCATATCTGCTCATTTGATCCTCAGTAAATTGAGATAAAATGGCCCTGCAGATAAAAATGAGACACGTAAAGGGTTGTAACTCGTGACAACATTTAGTGAAACAAGGCCGACTACAATGACAGTGTATCAAGCTCCTCTAAAATTGGTTACAGAAGTTTACATGTAGTTAGTCATTTATAAAGAAAAGATTACAAGACAACAACACTATTGTGCGTAACAAAATCTCATCAAGTCGAAACCAAAATTTTAGAAGCATAGGGTAAATGAGTGTAACCAAGATGGCTTCTCATTATACCTAAATTTATTTACACTCAAGAAGAAATTTACATGATTTCGAACACATAATATTTATAGTAGGATAGAACACAATTTCAAAGATCACCAACATTCAGAAACCCACATTTAACCATATATCTCCATTAGAAACAGTCAAAATCATCAAGACTACCAACCTACCATGTATTCAATGGTGTAGCTATTAGAATAGATATGCACCACATTCCTCAGTCTCCAAAAGAAATTCACAAGTTAAAAACTACAAAACTTGTCATGCAGGATACTTGAAAAAACTATCCAATCACCAAGGTGAACCACATCAACCATACAAAGCAACGCAAAGCACCAAAGCATTCAAGACTTACTGCATCTTGGCCAACTTATCGGGATCGCTGCTTGATGGTAACTTCCCAATTTCAACATCCATGTGCTCTTCCTCTTCTTCCTCATCCTCGTCTTTGTTCTTATTGTTGGGTTGGGAAGTCCTTGCAGGCGCTGAAGGAGTAGCTGAAGTTGATGCGACATTTGGATCATTAACAGCATCCATCTCCTCATCCTCAGGGTCATTAGGATCGTTTACAGGCGCTGCATCATTTTGGGTTTCAGCATCATTAGCTGCCACTGGAGACTCAGGCGGTGATTCCTCCTCCTGCTCCTCCACAAATGCTGCTTCAAAAGGATCTTTCGACTGCTTCATTGCTTGCTCTACAACACATATTTACTAAGAATCATGACAACGCAAGAGTATGAAATACACAAACCCTAATCAACCTAGATAATATTCAATATAGTTTTGAGGCCCAGAAACAGCCTCGTCTTACTAAATGCACGAAAACTAATTCCATGCCTTGAGTTTATTTATAGCTAAAACCTAAATTTGGCTCTCTTCTATACCTACAATATACCTAAAACCTAAAGAATAACAACAATAAAGCAATTGGGCATCAACATTCAGTCGAAAATCCACAATTGTCAACTTGACATGGAAATAAGCATGAATAAACAATTCAAAACCTGGAATTCGGAGGAATAACTAAATGCTCCACTGTCCAATAAAAATATTAAGCAATTCAGCATTCTATTTGGTGTTTGCAATACAATAACGAGCACAAACATCTTAGAAAAAAAAACTATAATCTATAGAGTAGTTATTATTTAGCCCTATTCCAACAAATCAACAACAATCCCACAAAACAAATGGCAAATCACGAATTTGAAATCCTTCAATACTTGCATGATAAAAAGAAAATCACAAACTCACCAAAACTAATTTGTGAAAACACTAATTTGCTTGAAAGTTCCCCAATTTAATATTTCCAAACCCCTATTCAAAAATCAATCATACAAAACTCTAGTTGAGCAAGCATTTTATGTAGGTGGCAATCTAAACAAAACCCCTAAACCTTCATGTACAAAAAAAGATTGCAAGAAAACAGACTCTTTGGCCACTGCCTCACTACCAAATTTAAGTAAACATGGAAAACAAGATGGCGCCCCCGGGTATTACCGAATTTGGGCGCCACCCTCTCTTAGTGTATTATCACAATCCCCCTATTAATGGGGGTCCACCAAGCATTATAATATTACATGGGAGAGGGTGGCGCCCGATAATTATCCAGTAAACATATATAAACGAGCCTCAATTAAAAACCTCGCTAGGAATTATAAATATTTCCTTATCACTAGCAGACTCTTCTATATCGACAATGTCTCACAACAACAAGACCAACAACAAGGATCTAAAGACGACGACGACAATAACAACCATCTGGACCAAAACCAATCAACAACCCCAAAAAGTCTTGGGAGAGACCGTTAAAAGTAGACGGAGCCATGCTGGCCAATAAAGGCATGTAATTCTATAACTTTAGTTGGGCATATAGGGAGCGTTAGTAAATTTAGCTTGCAAGGAGTTGGTCTACTTTCATAATAAAATGCGACCAGGGCAATGTATAACAATGTGAAAAATTAATTTCGATATTAAATCATAGAATAAAAATACCCAATTAAATTCTATACTTGGGTTAAGGATCAACTTACTAGCTAAAAGAAAAGGATATCGATATTCGTCGGAAAATACCCAAACAATGCTTGTAGTTTTTTTTTTTTTTTTTAAATCTAGTAGCTTTTATATAAGGTTCTTTTTTTTAGTTAGGAGGGAGTGAGGGACCTTTATTTAGGCGTCTTTGAGGACAAGGTGAGGCGGTTCTTTTTCCTTGGGCCACAAGATAAAGTCAAAGCCCACGCTAGTATGGCCCAACCCAAGCATAAGTAGCCCGATTTCTTTTTTTTTTTTTTAATGGGCAACCCATTAAGAATTCTTATATTTAATTCCTAAATGGCCAAAAAAAAGGGTGTTGCTTAACGCAATCAATTTTTCTTTTATTTTTCCCTTGTATTTTGGGGTTTTAACATGGGTGTATTAGTATTTTGAAAGTTGCGTTAAGCCATCATGAAAAAAAAAAAGATCGTTCATATTTTAGGGTTAAAATTTTAATGAGACGGTTTTATCAAAACTTTTGGTGAGACGACCTATAAAAATATCAATGACCCCTTACTTAAGTATCTAAAAGACCAATTTGCCCCATTGTCTAAAACCCACCACCATTGCCATATTGTGAAGCAGCCGCCTCGACGGCTCTACCCAATCGGGTCTTCGACCTGGGTTTCCACCAACCATCGATTTTGTCCATCATGCACATTCTCGAATTGAACGGTAAATACACTGTAAAACTATCAAGACGAAGGAATGACATTGCCATATGCTAAAAATATACTCTGATACTCACTAGGATCATGTTTGGTCACTTCCAGAACATTTTCCAAAAAAACAAAAAACGAACCAGAAAGCCGGTTTTTGTGGACTATAACCCATGCAAAAACCTCGTTTCGGGCCCCGAAATGAAATTGAACGAAAATCGGCAGGAGCTATCCTAGACACATATAATGGAGTGTGGAACAAGAAACACGGCAAAAAGTAGCCTGCATTGTCCAAACCATCGATTTTGTCCATTATGCGCATTCTCGAATTGAACGCAAAACACACCGTAAGACTATCAAGACGAAGGAATGACATTGCCATATGCTACAATTATACTCTGATACACACAAGGATCATGCTTGGTCATTTTCGGAACATTTTCCAAAAAACAAAAAATCGACCCAAAAAGCCGGTTTTGTGGAGTATAACCCACGCAAATTCCTCGTTTCGTGCCCCTAAATGAAATTGGACGAAAAATCGCATGAGCCATCCTAGACACATATAATGGAATGTGGAACAAGAAACACGACAAAAAGTAGCCTAGGCATTGGCCAAACCACCGATTTTGTCCACTATGCACATTCTCGAATTGAACGCTAAACACACAGTAAAACTATCAAGACGAAGGAATGACATTGCCATATGCTACAATTATATTCCAATATTCCTTAGGATCATGCCGGTTCACTTTCAGAACATTTCCCGAAAAATCAAAAATCTACCCAAAAAACTTGGTTTTTGTGGATTATAACCCACGCCAAAACCTCGTTTCGGGCCTTGAAATGAAGTTGGACGAAAATTGGCAGGAGCAATCATAGGCACATATAATGGAGTGTGGAGCAAGAAACGCGACAAAAAGTAGCCTAGGCATTGCTCAAACAATCGATTTTGCCCATTATGCACATTCTCGTATTGAACGCTAAACACACTGTAAAACTATCAAGACGAAGGAATGACATTGCCATATGCTACAATTATACTCTGATACTCACTAGGATCATGCTTGGTCATTTTCGGAACATTTTCCAAAAAATCAAAAATCGACCCAAAAAGCCGGTTTTGTGGACTATAACCCACGAAAAAACCTCGTTTTAGGCCCCGAAATAGAATTGGACGAAAATTAGCATGAGCCATCCTAGATATATATAAAGGGGTGTGGAACAAGAAACACGGCAAAAAGTAGCCTAGGCATTGCCCAAACCATCGATTTTGTCCATTACGCACATTCTCGAATTGAACGCAAAACACACCGTTAAACTATCAAGACGAAGGAATGACATTGCCATATGCTACAATTAATTATACTCTGACAGTCACTAGGATCACGCTTGGTCATTTTCGGAACATTTTCCGAAAAACCAAAAACCGACCCAGAAAGCCGGTTTTGTGGACTACAACACACGCAAAAACCTCGTTTCGGGCCCCGAAATTGAATTGGACGAAAACTGGCAGGAGCCATATTAGACACATATAATGGAGTATCGAACAAGAAACACGGCAAAAAGTAGCCTAGACATTGCCCAACTATCGATTTTGTCCATTATGCACATTCTCGAATTGAACGCAAAACACACGTAAGACTATTAGGAGGAAGGAATGACATTGCCATATGCTACAGTTATACTCTGATACACACAAGGATCATGCTTGGTCATTTTCGGAACATTTTCAAAAAAATCAAACCCAAAAAGCCGGTTTTGTGGACTATAACCCACGCAAATTCCTCGTTTCGGGCCCCGAAATGGAATTGGACAAAAATTGGAAGGAGCTATCCTAGACACATATAATGGAGTGTGGAACAAGAAACGCAACAATAAGTAGCCTAGGAATTGCTGAAACCATGAATTTTGCCCATTATGCACATTCTCGAATTGAACGATAAACACATCGTAAAACTATCAAGACGAAGAAATGACATTTTCATATGCTAAAATTATACTCCGATACTCACTAGGATCATGCTTGGTCACTTTCGGAACATTTTCAGAAAAAATAAAAAATCGACCCAAAAAGCCGGTTTTTGTGGACTATAACCCACGCAAAAACCTCGTTTCGAGCCCCGAAATGAAATTGGACGAAAATTGGCAGGAGCCATTCTAGACACATATGATGGAGTATCAAACCAGAAACACGGCAAAAAGTATCTTAGGCATTGCCCAAACCATCGATTTTATCCATTATGCACATTCTCGAATTGAGCGCTAAACACACCGTAAAGCTACCAAGACGGAATAATGACATTACAACATGCTATAATTATACTCCTATATACCCTATGAGCATGCTTGATCACTTTCGTACATTTTCCGAAAAAACAAAAATCGACCCATAGTTAAATTCCAAAATAAAAGGTTAACAACTTGACTTAAATTATAATGTGTATAACTTAAGTTGATTGGTGTGAATGGTAAGGACTCGCATCCCTTAAACAAGTGGTTAAGAGGTCAAATCCTGACTCTTGTGAAAAGAGCAACCAAACTTAGGAGGGGTTACCCATTGTCTTTAATACACCAAAGGACACAAATTATACTAGCTATATCCTTGGGAGCATGAATATGTTCGTTTCCACATAGGAATATCTGCATATTATGTGCAATTTTGTTAACTTATATGTGCAAATATTTTACTGTATATGTGCAAAATTCTTTTTGCATATTGCAGAAAGTGTCTGAACTAATTTTTTTTTTTGCGTATGTGCATTTTTCTTAACTTATATGTGCAAATCAGTAAAAATGCATGTGCATTTCCTTCACTTGTATTATGTGCAAATCATTTAAATTAGGGGGTATGGAAATGTATATACCCCCATAGCATATCTATTGTGTAAGTATTGCCCCGAAGGATACTATCTATATTATCGGTGGGGATACTCCTAACACACCAAAAAGTTACAATGTGTATAACATAATATTTTTCATAAATATAGTGTGGTTGACCTAATGTTTAGAAGTTCAATGTATTTAGAGACGGTCTCGACTTGGAATTTTCGTATCCGTTTCTCTAACAACCTTTGTTGCTCTCATATGCCAGTAAAACAATATAATGTTTCCCTCCTTAAAAAATGACGATGAAAGTTCCCCCAAAATCACACCACATGCATGTTTTGAACTAGTGACCCCTAAGTTTTGAAGAGTACTTATTAGTTAGAGATCAATAGGAGAACAAAGACTCGCGTGGAAGTGGGACTAGGGTGGCAAACCAACCCATTGCATTGCACTGGAGGTCTGGAAATAGTACAAGTACAATGCAACAGCCAGACAGATGGATCTCCTGTTGCATCATATGAGATCGTTGACTCTCATGGAGATTTCATGTTGATAGTCGCCTAGTGTATGATGTTATAAGTTGTTAATTTGTCATTAATCATGTCTTCAGGGGTAAGCATATGTGCCTGGCTTACAAACGCTAATTGTTTTGATTTATGATCCAAATAGAATATTAGAATTCACACTATAAATGCAAGTTGCATATATTTTAATTTTTAAGTTATGATATATGTAATGATTACAGTAGATCATAGGTTCGAATTCTCGACCTTTTTTTTGGAGAATAATTAAATGTCATCTAATTCAGCCGAAATAGAAAATTGCCATAGAATACTATGCTTTGTAAGTGTCTTTTACAAAATAGTGAGTATATTAGGCTTGTAAAAATGGATATGATTCAAAAATGGGCTTCTATCGACCCAAAATCTTTGAGTCATGAATACTAATTCTCAACTCTAAACTGAAAATGAAATTTATTTCAGTTAACAATCTCAACACAACTTGTACTAAATTTGAAGTTACCGAACTCAAGCCCAACTCGCTTGACCATATAGGAGTGTTTGACATGTCTTAACACTCATAAAATCCCAACTATGTGGATGGAGCTTCAAGAGGAAACCCCGATAAGGCGGAGGGAGGGGGATGTCCTTTGGGATGGGGCTGGTACGTTCATCAAAGGATTTTTTGAAAACTATGGTGTGAGTTCTAACAATAGGGCAGGGCTCTTGGCTTTCAAGAGGGGGCTCATGATGGCAGATGAGTTGCAGATTAGGAAACTTATTGTGCAAACAGATTCAATGGTTATAGCCAAGCTTTTTCGGGAAGAGTTGGAGGGAAGTCGTGCTTTTCATCATGAGGTGACTACTATTAAGAGATTACTAAAGGAGAGCCGCTGGACTGTGAGCATCGAGCGTGTTTACATGGAGGCTAACACTTGTGCGGATTGGATGGCGAACTTGGGCGTCGATCAAAGAGAAAACTTGGTGTTTAGTTGTGTCCCACCCCCTTGTCTCAAGCATTTGTTGTTTGAGGACTTGTGTGGGGTTGCTAGGCCTAGAATGATTCCTCCTAGCTTCTTCTGTAGTGTAATTGGGGTTTTCCCCTCTTTTACCAAAAAATAAAATAAAATCCCAACTATGTGACAAATCATCTCCTCATTATCATTTATATCTTCTAAGCAAAAAGCACATCTTAAAAATGAAAGTAAAACTGAAGTACTACTCTACTAGGCATCAAGATAATTAATCGAGCTTCTGAACAGCTTTGATGAGTAATTAAAACATATCAAAATGATACACTCCATGTGATAACCAGCTGCTGTATCCGCAATATTCCAATCCAAATCATGAAGCACCCTGAAATTCCATCTCTAATCCAGCGAGGTCACCCACCAATGTATGACATATATAAATTCCCTCCCTCGTTACATTAGTGTTATAACCAAAGAGGAAGATAAGAGTAAGAACACAACTAGCTAGATCATCAAAACTAGGAAACAAAATGTCACCAACATACTTCTTTCTCCTCCTCATCTTATCACTTTCTTTGCTCATATCTCCCTCATACTCTACTACCACATACCCACCTCAAGGTCCTCAATCCAAACCCATAGCTAAGTACGCTTCCTACGTAAAAAATGCATGCAGCTCCACCACGTACCCTACCCTATGCCGCAGCACTTGCCTTCCATACGCCTCGAAAATCAAAGGCGACGCTCAAAAACTCGCTACGACTGCCCTGTCTAGCGTCCTTACGGCCGCTCAGTCTGCTGCCTCAGCCATCACCAACCTCTCCCAACAAAAGAACCTAGGCCAGTACGACGCCAGCGTCATTAGGGACTGCATTGAGAACATGGGAGACTCCATTGATGAACTCAAGCAGTCCATTGACCAAATAAAAGATATTGGAGGCTCAAGCGACAAAGAAATGAAGTTCAAGGTGTCCAATATTAGAACGTGGATGAGTGCCGCTATTACCAACGAGAATACATGTATGGATGGGATGAAAGAGGGCGGTAAGGCGAGTCCATGTGTGAAGAATAAGGTCAGGAGTTCCATAGTGAATGTAGCAAAGCTTACTAGTGTTGCTCTATCTCTTTGCAGTAATCTTCAGTATTAATAAAGGGGTTGTCCAAAATGCTAGCTAGTTATCAGCTAGCTTGCAGATTTGCTTGTTAAATTTTGGTGTGCCCTCTTTATTTGCATCTTCTAATTTTAAGTGAGCTTTAATTTCAGGGGATTTATGTTTTCAAGGGGCTTAATTATATTACTCCCTCTGATTTTAAAAGAATGATGTTCTATAGCAATTCTTAATTTGTAAAAAGAATGACATTTTAACTACTTTCTAGCTAAGTTATCATCAACAACAATAAATTTTATCATTTCCCAAAAAACTTATCTTTCCAAAAACCAATTGAAAT
>CAAKMY010038388.1:0-12658 GCA_901111285.1 Corrigiola litoralis
CAAACATTGAATAAGGATTATAAAATTGTAATTCTTGCCCCGCCTGAAGACGCTCCATATTTGATGAAGGAATGTAAAGGAATGAGTTTTGCTTCTTACCCTTCTGAAACCTATGCTTTGACTCTGAGCAAGCACTTTCTTGAAAATCCATGGAGGTAGGACTTGTAACTGAGCTTGTAGCATCTTGACGGTTGGCGGATTCATCAGTTGTCTTGTTAACACTATAACACATAGCAACATCATTTATTGCACAGGTATCAAAGGGTGAGCTATCCACACAATCCATTTCCAAATCGACAATAGTAGAGCCAACAACACTCTTGTTCCTCTTTTTAGCATCCTGCAAATTTCCTTGTGCAAGCATAGAGAACTTACTCCCACAAGCATTGTCATCCAGTTCACATTGTTTAGTATGTAGGCTAGCATTAACAACCTCCACAGTACTCTCATCAAATGTCCTCTTATTCCTAGCACTTGAAACAGAAGTGAATGACCCAACTTCCACATTGTTAACAATTCCAAGCGGATCAAAGGTGGTGAGTTTTCCACCTTCTTGAGCAGAGGCTGCACACATAGCATCATCTACTCGATTCTTCTTCCCTTCCTTCCGTTCTAATTTCTCCATTTCCAACTTAATGCTTTTGTCATAAGGACGCAATTTGTGAGCTTCCTTGAAATCCAAAAGAGCTGCCTCTAGGTGATCAAGTTTCAGATATGCTTGGCCTCTTCTAAAGTAGCCTTTCACACTTTGGTCATCCAACATCAAAATGTTATTGCAGAGAAGAATACATTTTTCGTATTTCTCAAACTTTAGAAAACATGCTGCTTGGTTAAGAAGACATGGTTCAATTACTTGAAGATACTTTTCAGCCTTATCTTGGATCCCTGGGGTGACAGGCACAAGTCCATCAGCTATGGACTCATAGATCATCGACGCTGACAAATACTCACCCTTACGAAACATACTGTTACCCATCTCCTTCATCTCCAGACCCCACTGAATTCTTCCTTCATCAGATAAGGATTCCATATCATATGCTTTAATCAATTGAGAAGCAATATTCTCTCCTAGTACCTTGACTTTAAGTTTCCAGTAAGCGCGAACTTCGTCCATTTTTGGGTCAACAGTAAAACAACACACAACAAAGGAAAACAGAGGAAATGAACACAAATACTCCTTGAAACATAAAAGCTTCTAGGTCTAACCACATAAAGGAGCACAAAACAAACAAGAAGAAAGGATTCAGCCAAGTTTGTAAACAAGGGGGAACACCAAACGAAAAGATATAAGCTACACAAATTAAAAAGAACTTTAGACTCCCTGAAATAGTAGAACTATAAAGCAGTATATTGGAAGAAGAAAAAGTAAAAACAAGAAGAAAAGGGCGAAAGGACTTCCGAATTAACGAAGATGACGAAGACGATGCAGGCGGATTATATATAAACTCGAGGGTGAAGGGCTCGCCGGCGGCTAATTAAGACTGGATACCGGAGTTCAGTTGTCGGCGAGCCCCTAAATGGCGGAGTTGATAGGACTTTTAGGAGGAAATTGATTTTCTCTCTCTAGGTTTTCCTCTTTCTCTCTCTAGTCGGCCAATCTCTCACATATTCCTCCACTTCTAGAGGTGAAAATTTCAGTGCAAGCTCTCCTTGGCTATGTAGACAACAATGAATTAGAGGAGTGCCAAGAGTATGCAATTAGGACTCCATCTGGGGATCCAAGGGGAGTCCTTAAGCTGTCGCATAAGTTGGTGCCCTTGGGTGGGAAACAGTTGCCTGTGTGCCCTTGGGTCGCACAGCTCTCGCCTAGGTTCTACGTAACATACTCGCCGTCATCACAGGAACCAATACTGCGTGCTGAGTTCGTATGCTGATATGATAGACTAATTAACCATCGTTCAAGACTTACAAGCCACTATCATCAAACCATCATCAAACCATCATCAAATTAAAGCCACACCATACCATCATCAGATGTTAATCAATTTTGCTAAGTTCTTAGCTAGAGACGTTTTGATCATCTCGATCGTAGAAAACATACTATGCTATTTTAGTAATGCTCTTATTGATCTTTTATGTTGTAGGATAATACCACCTTTACTTTATGCAGTTAATGTATTTGATGCGTTCTTGTCAATATAACGTACGGAGTAATTACAAATGATTTATTCTTATCTGCCTTGGTTACTATCGTGTTTTTTAACAGTACCTTGTAATTTGTTCAAGTATTCAGTCCAATGGTTTATGAATCCTTACATGTATACGTTAGTATTCGGTAATAGACCAAGAAATTACTCTCGCCCAAATAGTATGGAATAGCTTATACAATGGCTTCTGATAGTCATATTGGTTCCTGTAACAAGGTTGCCACTTGCCAGGTAGGGTTGCTGTTTTCAATTAATAAGCAAAAACCATAATCATAAGCTTAAAGTATAAATGATTTTATTTGTTTTTTTCCCTAAATAAAGTCTCTTAGCATTTGTTTGTATGAAAAACAAAATCTCTCATGACTCTCAATCTCTTATGGGAGATAGCTCGATCTCACATTTTTATTTTTTTTTTAGAGGGGCAAAGCCTCGAAAATAAACAAACTAAGAACTAATGAGACGGGGCCTAGCAATGCCACTCAAATCATCATTGAGAATGGTTGCGAGCTCCAAAGGGGCCGTGGTAGTAATGATAACGAACTTGTTCGCTAGCTTGATCCGCACCAAGATTACCTAACCAATCCGCCGCTACATTGCTTTGCGAGTAACCATCACTTGTCACTTGCCAGTCATGGTTGAAAATGAGGTTACGGCATGTATCAATGACGTGCTTATTAGCTCCATAGCTTACCATTTCTCCTTGTATAAGCGTGACACGAGCCGAGTAGCGGTCAAGAGATACCTAGTAGTCTCACTACATCTACACAAATTAGCATACAACAACAACATTTAAAATAAGACCAATGTTAATTAGATGGTCAAGAGATACATAATGGTATTTAGCAACACTCTTATCAGACCGTCTTTTTGTAAGTTACAAAAAGACCAACCCACAAAAAGCCCATAAACACAAATAGATCTACTTCACCTTCTTCTTCAACCTCCTCCACCCCACCCCTGCTCCGCCGCCACCACCCACTCCACCGCCACCGTCAACATCCTTCCCCCTACCCCGACACTGTCGGTACTCCTCCCCCACCCCAACAGTTTTCTCTCTCTCTCTCTCTCTCTCTTTCCCTTCCCCAACCACCACGGCATCCTCCTCCCTCCCCCCTCCGCGGCGACAACCCCCACCCCTCCCTCACCCTTGAAACAGCCCCCTACCCCCGTCTTTTTTGTAGTCGGCAATATTATTTCGCTCCCCCTCATTCTCTTTTCTACGGCAAACCTCCGGTTTGAGCGGCCAAGTGCTTTGCACGTGGGTCTGACCGTTACTAAAGAGTAAACGGTGCCCCACATGGTCCGTTCTCGGCAACATTCGTGACAAAAACGAGGGTCAGAGGGGGTGATTATTCGGGAGCAAAAACTCAGATCTTGACTAAACGGAGCGTTTTCCGGCCAAACAGAGGCCGGAATCCGGATCTATGCCGAAAATCCGGTGGGGTGAAGTGGTCGGCGGTGGAAAACGCTGATGTTGGTGGTGGTCAATGTCGGTCAAAGGCGGCGGTGTGGTGGCTATCGGGCGGCAGCTGAGTGGGGGAGGGGGAATTATAATTAGGGAGAGTGGTAGCTTGGTCATTTAAGAGTTTAAGTGGGTTGGATCACTTGCTCTTTCCATAGTTTTGAAAAGACGGTCTTAAACAAGTTATTGTAAATGGTATTAGGGAAAAAAGATTTTAATATTTCAAAACGACAATATCAAATTTAGAAAGCACTATCGACAACTCTTTTTTTTTTTATCAAGCTTGGCGCGCTAACATTGTAATTGATTTTTTTTTTTTATAATTTAAACAGTGACCAAATATGGATAAAATTCAGACCCCTATAATAAGGCTATTATGAGAAGGGTCCCCCTCTTTCTATCAAGGGTCCGTCCTGTGTACACCGATTAGGCCCAAAATGGGCCAAACCCGGTGAGGATCCGAAAAAAAAATTGACATAGGGATGACAATGGGTCAGAGGCGGGTCGCAGTACACAAGCTCCATATCCGACCCACTTCCTTGGCAAATCTTGGGCTAAATCTACCTCTACCTCCCTCCACATCCGCATCCACTTATCCAACATCCATATCCGACCCACTTCAAAATTTTGTTTTTTTAAAAGAATTTTTTAGCTACTCGGCGCTCCGCATCCAACGCAGTTCCGACCCGCATTTTTGTGAAAAATAATAAACAAGTAAATTGTATAAATGCAATTAAGCTTACAAATAACCTAGTAACCAACAAATCTCATGTCTTTTTAGTGGTTCTAGGTCTGAGGTCCACTAGAGGCGAGTCGGAGGTCCGTTGAAGGTAGGTTGAGTTGGAAGTCCATTGACTCAAACCAAAATTCACCTCAGACCCACCTCCACTACAGAGTCAGATTTTTCTAAACGGGTTCGGAGGCATACTTTTATAGAGTAGACTTGAATCGCCCTTTTTAATTCTAATCGATCAAATTTAAACACAATTTCCATCCCTAATTTATCAACACTTGTGTTTTTACCCCTTAGATTAGGCGTTGGAACCTAGACACCTAATAGAGAATCGAGTTAGTTTTTTAAAAAAAAAAAAAAAAGACAAAGAACGACCCATGACACATGCACAAAGCCTCCAAGTCGTAAACAAAGTTGTTGCCCTAACAAAAATAGGCAGTTGGGTCCGCCTAACGTAATCCCTCCCCTCTCATAGGCCCATTCCACGTCCCCCCTCCATTCACCCATATTCCCTGTTTCCTAAAACCCCTCTTATTTCTCCTCCTCACCCAACTGGCCAACTCCCTTCCCAACTATCAAAATGGCGGATCTTGGCATGACCCGAACCCGACCCTTATTACCCGAACCCGGGAAGCGCAACATCCTCATCACCAGCGCCCTCCCTTACGTCAACAACGTCCCCCACCTCGGCAACATCATCGGCTGTACTATTTTCCACCTCACCTCTTTACATGGGTCCTTATTATTTAGTCAGTCAGTTAGTTAGTTAGTTAGTTGGTTAGTTAGTTGGTTGGTTGGTTAATTTGTTTTTATTTTTAATCTATGCAGGTGTGTTGAGTGCGGATGTGTTTGCCAGGTTCTCCAGACTGCGGGGGTACAATACCCTCTATGTCTGTGGGACCGACGAGTACGGTACCGCTACCGAAACTAAAGCCATGGAGGAGGGCTGTACTCCTAAGGAGATTTGTGACAAGTACTTTTTTTTTTTTATGTTTTATTAAGTTTCTCTTCTCTTCTTTTATTTGTTCGCTGTATTTGACTTTTGACACTATTCGAAAGTCATACTTTGACCGTTAATAACTCATGATATAAAATTGGAAAAAACATATTGTTAGAATTGTACTTAACAAGACTTTTATATGACTATACTCTTATAATTTTTTTAATTGTATATTATGAGTTTCTGATGGTCAAACTAGGACTCTAAAAGCGTCAAAGTCAAATTGTAGTGAGCTGAAAAGAAACAGAGGGAGTTTTTATTTATAGAAGTAATTGAGGAATTTCGACAGTGTTTCTACTTGTGGAGGTGGTAGTATATTAGTAGGACTGCGGAGAGAGAGAGAGAGTTAATGATGATAGTGTGGTTTTATTTACCTGTCGTTAAATGCAAGGAAAAAGGACAAGTTTAAGCGAGGTTTATGTAGTATTGCTGCTTGGAGTGTTCTTTTGTTAGGTCATAGCGAAAACGAATAGTAACCACTGTTTTACTATGTTTAGGTAATTAGAGAAGTAGTTATTGACCAAAATGATGTTGAATTGTTCATTTGGAGAGGACGAGTTTAAGTAAGACAAATCGTGCTCGGCTCGACTTACAAAGCTCGACTTGAGCTCAGGAATTTTGGTTGCTACTTAGATTTAACCTTTTTGGTTTTTAGTAATAGAAGCACATTTTGTTTATGAAAAAGGTACCTGACTAGAAGCAGTTTTTTGAGGTATCTCATATCCTTTGTGATTTTTGTTTTGTAGATACTATGCAATTCACAAGCAAGTTTATGACTGGTTCAATATAAGCTTTGATGAATTTGGACGCACATCATGCCCCCACACAACCGAAGTTTGTCACGAGGTTTTCAGGGAATTGATGGAGAACAATTTGCTCACTGAGAACACAATACAGCAGGTTAATGGTTTTGCTCTGTGATCAGTTTGGTGCTGTTATTTGGTAGTACACACATCATCCTGACCAAGTGAATTAGTGAATTGCCTAATTTTGAACATCGTGCTTGAACTTGCAGTTGTACTGTGATAAATGTGAGAGGTTCCTGGCTGATAGATTGGTAGAGGGTACTTGCCCAACAGCAGGTTGCAACTATGATTCGGCTAGAGGGGACCAATGTGAAAATTGTGGAAAACTTTTGAATCCAACGGATTTGAAAGATCCTAAATGCAAAGTACGTGCCTTCCTCTATCTCAGCCTTATGCAGGGTTGTCTATGGTACTATGTTTTGTTCATACCACATTGCAGCTCTGAATAATGCTTGTATCATCATAGAGCTGTACTATCAGTTTTTTTTTTAAGAATCACAGAGAATTTTCAAGCAATGTTGGTGTCTGATGCAAAATCATCATAAAGAAGTATGTCATTTGTTTCAGTGGAGTCTAGGAATCAATATTGACTAATTGCGTGGGTTTTTGTATGAAAATTTGGATCAACATGATGGGAATAGATTCTAATTTGTATCTGTAAATACTAGAACCTTGGTTTTTACCCTAAATTGAAACATATGAACTTGCTCATTTGGCACAGTGCTTTGGCTTATTTGGGATATGGAATGTGCTATGGTGCCTACCTGAATCTCTTTGTTAGATAAAAGTTATCTATGTGCACTTCTACCTGCGTCTTTGATACCAAGAGAGCTTGCTCCAAGTAGTAAGGACTTGAGCTTGTGACATTTGATTTCACAATTTGAATCGCCCAGTTGGGGTATTTAGGAGAAGGGTATCTCCTTATTCTCCCGGTTCCAAGTGCCTAACGTGTGTACGCCAGGTTGACCCAAGGTGGGTTTGGCCCGGTGAGGGTACTCCTTACATTGAAAAGCATGTCTGGTCTCTTCTGTAACATTCCTGCCGCTATCTAATGCTTGTAATTCTTCTGGACAGATGTGCAAATCCTCGCCTCACATACGCGACACGAATCATTTGTTTCTAGAGCTTCCTCTGCTCCAGGACAGGTTGGAAGAGTATGTAAACAGGACATCAGAAGCTGGATTTTGGAGCCAGAACGCAATTCATGTAACTAACGCATGGCTGAAAGAAGGATTGAGACCGAGATGTATTACTAGAGATTTGAAATGGGGTGTCTCAGTCCCGCATGAGAAGTTTAGAGACAAGGTCAGATGATGTATATGGTATCTGTTTCTATTTCTAGCTTTATGCTGTGGGTTGATATTCTAATACAACAGTGATGATTATGAATTTGTTGGTTGACAATTGACTTATGTTCTATTAACCAAATGTAGGTGTTCTATGTCTGGTTTGATGCACCACTTGGTTACCCTGCTATCACTGCAGGCTATACACCACATTGGGAGAAGTGGTGGAAAAACCCCAAAGATGTGGACCTCTACCAGTTCATGGGCAAGGACAACGTGCCATTTCATACTGTAAGTGATCCCTTAACACTAAAATGATTTTTTTTCCCTAGAAACAAAAGGTTAAAAACGGGCAAATGGTCTTGTTCCGTAGTTCTGTCCAGTGTGCTTCTTTGGTGTACAATTTCGGTTGTCAAAACAGAAAATGTTAGTTTTTTTAAATAGTGATTTGGCAGCAGATAAATGAATTGTGAGGTTCATTGTTTCTGTAGGTGATGTTTCCATCTATGCTTCTTGGTACTAGTCAAAACTGGACTTTGCTGAAGACGATTAGTGTTACAGAGTATCTGAATTACGAAGCAGGTAGATATTTACTGTTTTACTGTTAAATTGTTTATACGACATGGTTTACAATTTGCACTTAATGCCTCTATCCCATTCGATTTGCCCCATTTCTCAAAAATTGTGAGGAGAAATTTGAAAAGTAAAGCAAATCTATTGGGACAGAGGAAGTAGCTTTTTACATCACGTCATTATATTGGTTCATGCTCAAGGATTTCAATTGGCATATTCTTTGTTTGCATATCCCAGGCAAGTTTTCTAAAAGCAAAGGGGTTGGAGTTTTTGGGAATGATGCCAAGGACACTAGCATTCCTGTTGAAGTGTGGAGATACTATTTGCTAACTAATAGGCCGGAGGTGATTATTATCATATTTATACCTCTTAGTATTTGTTTTTGTTTATAGAAATTAAAGGTCCAATGTTGGAGAATTTGTGTTGATCAGGTGTCAGATACATTGTTCACATGGGACGATCTCCAAGCAAAGTTAAACGGTGAACTGCTAAGTAATCTCGGCAATTTTGTCAATCGGGTCTTGAGCTTTATTGCTAAGCCTTCAGGTTTGCTTACTTGTTCTTTTATTTTCTTAGTTTTTTTTTTCTGAAGTTCAGATGATCTCTTGCAAGTTCCTTTTTTAAAGTGTTTATGATGATGTCATATTAGAAACATTGTATGCTAAATGTGTACTTTGCTTGTTTTTTGCCCATCATATAGCTGGAAAGTAAAAATGTCTTGTTTAAGAAAATAGTGTCTTAAGCAATGTTTTTCTTAGTCATATGATAACTTTTTTGGAGTTATTTTTCTGATTTCTTTGTTATTCTAGTTATATGTCTATACAGTAATGTTATAAATTTGTGTCATACATCGCTACCTTGATATGGCAATGGAGATCTTGCTTCAAAGCACTTGTCAAAAAGATGGAAAAAAGATTTTGTCTAGTTTAGAAAACTGCTTGTTGAATAGTCTCTTTGAGAATATATCTTTTGGTATAAATTTGTGAATTTTTTATTGTTAACAGGTCAGGGATATGGATCTATCATTCCTGATGCCCCACAGGCAGATTCACATGCTTTGACTACAACTTTGGCCGAAAAAGTAGGAAAGTATGTTGAGCAATACATAGAAGTCATGGAGAAGGTGATGCCTTGTGACTGGCTACCTGTTTAATTGCTCATTTATATTTACTATAATTATTGGTGACTTGATCGGTCTCTCCTTTTTCTTTTTCCTTTTTTTTAGGTAAAGCTTAAGCAGGGTTTGAAAGTTGCTATGGCAATTTCTGGTGAGGGAAATGCGTATTTGCAGGTCAGTTTGCAATTCCATTCAATCTTAAGTATTTTTTTTTTCATCACCTTATTATTGCGTATTTTGGGTTTTACTTCTTTTTTAACTGTGGTTTTCTGTGGCCTGTGGGTTTTGTAGGAGACTCAATTCTGGAAGCTCTATAAGGAGGATCAACCTGCGTGTGCCGTTGTCATGAGAACTTCAGCAGGACTAGTGTATCTACTTGCTTGTTTGTTGGAGCCGTTTATGCCTTCTTTCACTAGTGAGGTTAGTGTACTGCATTGTCACTAAGACGTTTATATTTCGTGGTGTGTTTGTGCAATGTGGTAATTTTGTTATTTGTATGGTGGTTCTTAGGTACTAAAGCAACTTAATATGCCTCAACTTCAAGTGACCCTTTCAGAGGATGGTGGGGATATTGAAAAGATCAAGAGACTTTGGGAGATTCTTCCCACTGGTCACATGATAGGGAAACCAGAGCCCTTGTTCAAGGAATTGGTATGCATGTTGCATTTTTTTATTTTCCTTTTGGTTGTTTTCTCTCTCATTGAGGCCATAAGTGGTTAAAGACCTTAGCTCAATCTACAGGAGACATGTTTTTGTCAGTATTATTATTTGATACCCAATGCCTGTATGAGCTCTTGCCCAGTCTAGGACATGGGCCTACCGTTATAATTGCAAGAGGCTATTTTTATTTTCATCCTTGATCAGAGCTTACTGACCTTGCACTAGAAGAAAATAGCAGTGAATGACAATTTGTTGATAAGTTGGTTTTAGATTGGTCCAGACATTGCCCATCACTATTGGATTGGAGTTTGTTAATATGCTTACTGGTTTCTGCTTGGTATGGTCTATTTGCAGAAAGATGAGGAAATGCAATTTTATCGGGAGAAGTTCGCAGGAAGTCAAGCTGACAGGGCTGCTGCAGAGAAGACAGCTGAGCAGTTGAAGAAAACGAAAATTTCAGGTATTATTTTTTTATCTAGCTTTTCTTTCTATTTTTATATGCTTCAACTCATTTATTGAAGTTATGATATCAACCTTTAATGCTGAGAAGTGTCAGGAATTGGTTACTTTTATCAGTGGCAGAGAGGTCTCTGCCATTAACAAACTTTCTCGAAAATGTCTGTTTCATGCACATTAATATTCTTGCCTGCTGATGCTTGGTATTTCCATGTCAAGAGAACTACTTCATCTGCTGAGAATGAAAATGGTGACTGGGTTATAGATTGCTTAGCTTATTGAGTGCAAATATGGAACAGTCAACCTATTCCTGCAATTACGTTCAGTACTGCTACCTCTCTAGTTGTCCACCTGTACTCACTGCTGGATGCCTTATTTGTTTCCTGTCTTTTTCACTTCTTTCTGGTTCTTGTCGTCTTTCTTCTTTATGTTTCCTTGCTCTGGTTGAGCTTCAAGTTGATTTTCTTTGTTTAGTTACTATCATCTGCCATAGTGTGGTAGAATGCTGGTGGGTGTAGGACTGTAGGCTTTAAATATTTGGGCAGAGTGCCGTTTCATCTATTAACATTTGAGCATTCATTAGCTTATGTTTTCGTGAATGTCTATTCACAGCTGCAAGCGAGAAGAAAAAGCCAGCAAAATCTGCACCTGGAAGCAAAACGAAGTCAACTCCGGAAGCTGAAATAACTATTACCAGACTTGACATTCGTGTTGGCCTGATTACGAATGTTAAAAAGCATCCTGATGCAGATTCTCTTTATGTGGAAGAGATTGATGTTGGTGAAGCAGCACCTAGAACTGTCGTCAGTGGCCTTGTCAATCATATACCTATTGAAGAAATGCAGGTTATTTATGCTTTCTTGGTGCTGGCATTTTTGGTACTTTTGCTTTCGAAAATAGTATAGATATTATCGATGTTGTTTTTATCTGCAGAACCGGAAGGTCTGTGTTCTTTGCAACCTCAAGCCAGCTAGCATGAGGGGAATCAAGTCTCATGCTATGGTTCTAGCGGCATCTGACAGTGAACATACAAAGGTAAATGAGATCACCAAGATTCTTCAAGTGGAGCGCTAGTTGGTGGCTATTTGCTTCTATTACTGTTTTTTTGTCGATTCTGAGTGCATGCCGTATTAATATATGCCGAATTCGTCAAATATTGTCTTTGTTCAGGTTGAACTAGTCGACCCGCCTAAGGATGCTGTTGTTGGTGAGAGAGTCAAGTTTCCAGGTTTCGAAGGTGAGCCAGATGATGTTCTCAACCCTAAGAAAAAGGTATGGGAGACATTGCAAGTGGATCTAAACACAGACTCCGATTTGGTTGCGAGGTTCAAAGATCTGCCATTGACTACATCAGCTGGTATTTGCAAGGTTGCATCCATTGCGAATGGATCCATTAGGTAGACATGCAAGCATGCTCGGGATCCTCAGCGGTTATTGATATAGATGTATTGTTGTCTTTCATTGGAGCAATTTTCCGTCAGTTTCTACTTGTGTTTTTTTCCTCTTTCATCTTGGTGCTGGAAATCTGAAAAGTTCTTTGTCTGAAATCATGTAATCTTGTATGAATCCAATTTAAATGTATTGACATGATCAATTGAAATAGATGGTTTAACGTCTTGATTTCCTCACATGTCATGCGCATATGCTGCAAGTACAAGTCAACTCTACAAAAAGACAACATAAGCACAAGATCTTGTCTTTGTTTTGAATCTCAATGCATGTTGGCGGTTCAAGTTGGCGTTCTTTTAAGTAGATTTAGGCTACTAGACTCCATGCTTTGTTTTGCACCACATGTGCACCGCCACCTATCCACCCACAGAAAAACTTGTACTCCGTAGATGGTTTTGCAAGCCTCTTTATTTCTATAGAAATACATGGATATTTAGCAATACTACTCCGAAGATAATATATGCTGGTGTCATCATCTAAAAAGTTGTCAACTTTTGTCAAAATCTTTGAATACAATATCTCATGGTTAATTGCCTTCAAAAAAAAAAAAATATCTCATGGTTAATTTAGCCATGATAAAAGAAAAGAGCAAGTCTTGCCAAGTGATTTTGATTTTAGAATAGATTCTTGTCGGGGGGCAAAGGTAATGGTTTCCGTTTCTACCAAATTATCATTTTTGTCTTCAATTCACAATCAATCGTTTCATTATTTAATAAAATAAAATAAAAATTGATTAGGAAAAGAAATGCCTACTCCCTAGTTGCATAATGTCAAGAGTCAAAGACTCAATTTGATAAGCTTGGATTCCTTCACTTAATTATTTTTTAAATTGAAAGCACGAGCTGAGAAATTGAATTCAAAGGTTGTGTTTGATGTTCTGTTCAATTTATTTATGTTTTTTTTCTCTATATTTTTATCTTCTTGCAAAATCTATTGTATACACATGAGAATATGTACTCTCAAGTATAT
>CAAKMY010038392.1:0-15499 GCA_901111285.1 Corrigiola litoralis
CAGAAATTTGACGGAAAAGTTAACAGTTGTTAGCTCGAGGTTACTAAACGTGGATTATATAGTGACCTCAGGGCACCAAAAAGGTAATACAAAAATGTGAGGACACCAATTGTGAATTATGCCTAACCTCGGGGCACCATTTATAAAATTTTCCCTTTCTTTTTCATGGTAGTTGCAGCTCAGTGTATAATTCGGGAAGAGTAGCGGGTGCGCCTGGTTCTTTCAGCTTCTTGGGCTTGATGAGAGTAAAACTTTGGATAAGGTTAAGAGGAGGGAGGGAATTCTTCTTGAGAGGGCCTAATTGAACATCAAATACATTTGGTTATATTTTGCAAATTTGCTTTCAAACATTTTTATAACTTTTCTTGTATGATATTGTTTTAAAACTTTGACGACATGTTAGCCGATCCCAAATCAATTTGGGATTAAGGCTCTATTGTTGTTGGTGGTGGTAAAGTAAAGAAGAGAAGGGAAGTTCTTGCGGAGTTGTGCCATTATGGTTGGTTTCAAGTGCATTTGGATCGAGCGAAATTCCCCTATATTTTAGGAAACACTCTTAAGGTTTTGTAAGGGGACATATAGTATATTTGGCTTGCCTTGGGGCTTTACCCATCTCCATAGGAATCAAGCATGCTTGTATTCTTAAAGTTAAGAGGACTGCTTGTCCTCTTATGTTTATCTAAATTTTTTTTAAATGACATCACTATATTACTATCCTAAAAATAAAATACAAAAAAACTTACAATTCTAAATGATATCTAATACCACAATCCTAGTTTACCAAACTTTCCTATCTAGATCCATGTCCTTGGAATGCTGAAAAAGATTTAGGTCCCGCCTAACCATATTGTGAAAGATGAATTCGGTTCATTTCACAAACCAGATTCATAGTAGTCTATATTAATTATTTATAATTGTCGATTTATTGTATCAATCACGTAAATCTTCCCCTCTTCCTTTGGCCATATGCTTTCACCACAATAACCTTCCTCACTTCGCACTCCCAAAATAGCCCCCCTACTTCACCCAGATTCACATCGCCTAGTCCCTACCCCTCCCATTCAACAACCACATGACCGAACCACATCATGTATGCAAACTACACAACGCAGCCTATGGACTCAAACAAGCACCACGCTCTTGGTATACTGAACTCCGCAACCACATTCTTGCTTATGGCTTTACCAACTCTCTTTCAGACATGTCTCTTTTTATAAGTCACACCTCCCTTCACCTATATGTTCTTGTTTGTATCGATGATATCATCGTTGTTGCTCGACCTAACCCCACCGATATTGCTACGTTTATCGAATACATTTCCTCTAGGTTCTCTCTGTAGGATCTTGGTCCTCTATCTTACTTTCTTGGCATCGAAGTTACCCACACACACCAAGGTCTTCACCTATCTCAAGCCACATACATTTCTTATCTACGTGCTCGTCACAACATGCTTGAGAGCAAACCTGTCTCCACTCCCATGACTCCTCATCCACTACTACTAAAACAACCCGATCAACCCGTAACTAATAAGACTACCTAGCGTGCTATTGTATGAAGTCTCCAATATCTCTTTATGACGCGCACATACATTTCTTATAGTGTCAAAATGCTTGCCGAGTTCCTTAATCACCCTCCAGATCATTAGACAACTCTAAAACGGTTACTTCGCTATCTTCATGGGACCCTTAATCATGGCCTCTTTATTCACAAAATCACCACCTCCACTCTCCATGCCTTTTGTGACAGACTGGGCTAGCGATAAAGATAATTATGTGCCCACAACTGGTTACATTGTCTCTCTCGGTCGCAACCCATTATTTGGGTCTCAAAGAAACAACGCTCTCTATCTAGGTCCTCCAAAGAAGACAAATTTCGGGCCATTGCTGACACCACAACTGTGACAAAAGCCAAATTTCGGGCTACAGTGTTTCTTTTGAGCGAGCTCAAGCTTACCATCCCACTGGTCATATATTATGACAACTGGGGGCCCACCCATTCTCCCAGTATTCCATTCAAGAATGAAGCATCTTACCCTCGCGTTTCAATTTGTTCGTGAACAAGTACACCATTTCAACCTTCGTATTCAACACATTGCTTGTGATGATCACCTCGATGATGCACTCACCAAACCACTTCTAAAGTCACGGTTCACTCAAAAGATCGGACTCACTCGACGACCGTCCGTCTTGCGGGAGGGTGTGAAGGATGATTTAGATCATCTCACAAACTAGATTCATACTAGTTTATATTAGGCAGTACAAATCTCTGCAATTATTCATGATTGTCTATCATTGATTTCCTGTATCAATCACCTGATCTAGGCTTGGTCTTAAAACTGATTATATGCATACTTTGTATACTGTAGTGTTTTCATAGAGTTGTGTACATTTTGATTGTTCAAGTAATAGAAAACCATTCTCATCTTTCTCACTACAATATACAAAGAATGTCCATAATAAGTCCTAAGACCAAGCCTAAGATCAAGTGATTGATAAGAGTTATTCAATGATAGACAATCATGATACAGAGATTTGTACTGCCTAATATAGACTAGTATGAATCTGGTTTGTGAGATCAACCAAATTCATCATTCATAATACTTTTGTCAACATTTTATTCCAAAAAGGACCCCTTTTTTCCTTATGATAATGAAAGCAAAGTATGTGTCATGCACGAACTGTTTTGTTTCTGAGTTCCACACATACTTCCCTTTTCAACTTGTTTTCCTTTTTAACTTCCAAATAGTAGTAAAGCTTTGAAACCCCGCCCGCCACTTATCCTCCCGTTTCTTTTTCTCTATTGAATATTTACTAAACATGAGAAAATTGTTCATCACGAGGAAACAAGGAGCTTGTGGTTGTAGCTATAAGGGAAATATGGAAGGGAAAGAAGACGACTAGGAACAGAAAACATCAGAGGTTCAGGAAAACTATTTTAAGAAGGAACAAGAAACTTCTGAGGTTTTTCCTTTTGAGTAGTCTTCCACTCCTTTGGAACATCCTTGTTTCTTGCATGCATGGTAGTTTGACAATGGTTTGACGTCAACGAAAACTGAAGTTTCTTCCCAAATCCCCTTATTTTGCACTCCCATCTTTTTCTTTTCCAAAGCCAATGATAGTCCCACCTTGACTCTTAATATAAACGAACACTTACTAGGAGCCTCATTTTATTAGATGTAGGGAATAGCAGAAAAAAAACGGGCGGGCAAATGTAGTAAAACAAAGCTGTAGAAAAGATGTGCCTAAGTGTCTGGTGGCTTGACTAAGTGGGGCTAGTCTCGTTGTGTTAAGACTCCAAGATCAGTCATTTGCTTCTCTCAGTCAAACCCCCTGCCCCTCAACCCAAAACAATACTCTCTGCCCCACTAGATTTGCTATAATTTTGCTTAATGAGTTGTACCATTGGAATCGCTACAGCTTATTTAGGTAATAATGAGTATATAAATGAGATACCAAGGGGGTGACACCCAAAAGCAAAAGAAGGCAAAAACACCCAATACAAAAGAAGGGCAATAGCCTATTCACAAAAGGACATTTATAAAAAAACTCCAAGCCCTTAAGCTATCATACAAGATTTTATTAATCAAAAAAAGCAGACGCAAATCGCTAAAATTTTTTTCTTCAGCCATCCTACTAGATTTGCTTCATTCCTGTATTTAGTAACTTTTGATCATATGAAATGACGAAACTACTCAGTCTATTTTACCCACCCATTCATGTGCGATGTGGGACCAATATTTCACCGACTATCCTAAATATTGAGTCCAAAAACAAATGTAACAGCGGGACAAAGGGAGTAACAGGTAAGAGAACTTAAATAAAAAAGCAACTTCCAAAAACAATAGATAATAGATTATGAACACATAATATATTTGGACGGTAAAGAGGGAAAAACTTCCTTGCGCCTACAAGCACACATAGATCTACTTTGCTTCTTCAATAGATAATCAAGGAGCTTCATTAACCAATGACAGTTACTTTCATTTTTGTTGAAACAGATGGTTCTCTAAGAAACCCATTATTGGTCCCAAACCATGTCATTTTGAGGTTGCGTAAATATGAACCACCTCAAATCCCACAAATGTCGGGATCCATATTAGTTTGTTATTGTTGAGTCTCACTAAGATAGCACAGTTGGTCATACTAAAAATATTGAAGATGCTAATCAGCATAAATCTGATGCATAAAGTGCTGCATACTTGATACTTTGTATATAATCAGCTTGGATAACTTTCTAGTAGTAAAGATCAAATGGTAGAGCGGTCTTACTCAGGATCAAGATATCCAACAGTGCCCCTGACAATGCTTGATACATGGGACGCTCCATCCACTGCAAGTTTAGAGAGACCGAAATCTGAAACCTTAGCCCTCTTATTCATGTCTAGTAGAATATTGCTGGTTTTCAAATCTCTGTGGATAATAGATGGCACACAGCCTGTATGAAGGTATTCAATTCCTGATACACACATAAGAACACTATCAGTCGAATAGTTCCTCTAGTTATTATCAGAGCTCTAGAAACATCGGCGAAAATACATTTGTACAAAGTCATACATAATTACAAACCTTTAGCTGCATCCTCTGCAACTTCGAGGCGTTGGATCCAATTTATTCCCCGCTCTCGTGTTAAAGGACCTAGCAGAACTGAAGCAGGTGAGCCATATCCAATTTATTTTTCCAAGAACACACTCAATTTAATTATGTACTTGATTACCATATAGATGTTCCTTGAGAGTTCCATTGTGCATGAACTCATAAACAAGGATGCTCTTTCCATCTTCTTGGCAATATCCTAAAAACTGCACAAGGTTTCTGTGGTGAATCCTTGAAAGAAGAGTCACCTGGGTCACATATCAATCAACAAATCACTGCTCATCAGCCAACTACAGAATATTTATATGGGACTCAATATGCAGAGTCTTCAAGCAAGAAGAAAAAGGACAAGAACTTGCTTCAGGACCAGACAGACATGAGCTTCCTATTCCCAAAAATAGTTTTATATTGCTTAACTGCTTCAAATCGATGGCAGTCTTTTTCTTGACAAACAGCTAATTTCAAAGATGTTTCTCACATGTTGTGTTGTCCCACGGTGTTTGTCCAACAGCTTCTTTCATGTGATCAGCTAATGTTGGTCAGTGCATTTATCCTTAAGTTATCTATATTACCTCCTTTGACTATGGCATAGAAAGAATGAACTGGAAGGATTCATATCTAGAAAAATGCTTAATGTAATTGTTTGGTTTGTTCAAAATGGTGTAGTAAGAATGCCTCGGATTCCTTGATTCACACTGATTAGCAAACACCATAGAACGTCTTAAATATTTCTTGGCATTGGAAATTTTAAGACACAATTGCTGTACACAAGGGACACTTAACTTTCCTGACAAATTTTAGACATAAATCAAGAATGGAAGTCTGGGCTTGAGATATAGATTGGTTATGACTAAAGTTATATCCAGCAATAATAGACAACTTTTATATTGTTTGACAAAAAAGAAAATAGAAATATTGGTCCAACCAAGTACCAACATACGGTTGTGTGATATGCCATTTTTGTTTATAAACAAAAAGAAAATATAATCCCTATGGAGCCAAGCGAGAATTGTCAAATGAAATTAAACTCATTGAAGCATATATTGTACATAGCAGAACCCTCTAGGTCTTTATTATCTGTTTGCAAAACCAGGCTAAATGACAAGTGAAAACGCAGGTTGTCTGGCAATTAAAAAAAAAAAAAACACAATTCATCTAGTTATCTGGTAAGTCTTACATCACAAGTTTTAGGCATGTGACTACTGTATCTAGCAACTGCTTTCAGTTCGAATAGAATGTTACTTTACATTCCTATTTTAAAATCTAATTTTAGGGTGGGTAAAGTATAGACAATGCAAAAAAAATCTACCACATATCCTAGGCTTATCAATTAAGAAGACGGAAAGCTGGATTACTCATGAATTATGAACATAATAGCAAACGTGAACTTAGTCAATTGTCTAAAGTAGTAAAATCGAAATAGCTACAATCATTTCGAGATAAGGAGAGTATTTAGACAAGCAATGAGACAGATGAACTACAGGAAAAACAAACGCAGTGTGTATGTTGCAATGAGAAACAATTAGAACACCAACTGAGGGGGTACCAAAATATCAGAACGATCTAGCTCCATCGAGATAAGGGCAGAAGACTGGGCTACATTATTGCTGCTGATACCGTTAGTGACTATTTGTTATTAGTTATGCTTAGACATACTTGTAAGTCTTGTAATCAAGATCTGAGATATTCACAGTAACCAACAATAAAAAAGGGATACTACTATACGCAGATAGAAATAACAAATGTAGATACACTCAAATGACCAGACCCTTGATTCCCTCTACTGTTAATTAAGTAAAAAGAGATACAATTGGTCAAACTTCAGCTTAAAAGGAAAGTAGAAGTGCATGTAAGTGTAACTGTATGAAAGCGTCCTGTAAAAATAGCAAAGTTAATTTGCTAGAAATGTAAGCAACCTAAACTTGAAATATAAACATATCGTGAAAATAGCAAAGGCAATTAACAATTTGCTATAAATACGCACCTCATTTGAGAATTCTCGTTTGCCCTGGAAGGAATTACTAGTTAGAACTTTGACAGCAATTTCTCTTCCATCTTTCAGTTTCCCGTAGTATACCACCCCATACCCTCCAGAACCTATTTTCTTCTCAAAATCTTTTGTAGCTTCTTCAAGTTCAGAAAATGTGAAGCAATGGGCCGCTTCTGTTGCAGTGTTTTCCCAGGAAGATGGCAACTTTTGAGATGGCAGGACATGATCAAGGCGGCCTGAAATTCAAAAGTCAGTACGTGCATGAAAATAGTAAAATAGGAAACCAAGAGCTAGTGTATTCAACATAAACCTTGGTCACGAAGTTTTTTCTTAGGTTTCTTTCCTTTGCGCAGGAATAGGCAAGATGCAATAGATGCTATGAGCAAAACAGCTGCGCCAATTGTAGACCCAATAATTATACCAGTTTGACTCCCTCCGCTGCTCCGTTTATGAAGATTAGCATTTCCAGAGTAGCTGAAAATAACACAAAGTCGCAGTACTTATAACTTATATGCACCAACATCAAGACAATACGACAGAGTCTAGTCGGCCAAGCAGTGAGTCAGCGAATTACATGAATATAAGGATAGGCAAAAAAAAGCCAAGCACACGATCAATCAGGAGCCTTACAGAACTGCTCATTAAGCCATTAAGGATGGTTATGGTACGCCCAAGTACACAATAATAACATTAGGAAAGTGAGGTCAAGAATAAGTTTAGCTAAGACCGAACTTACAACCAAAGCGTTGAAAGAAGGGGGAAGAGGGGAGAAAAAACTCCGCATCCAACCTTTTGTTTTTCGCACTATGATATATACAATAGAAAACTTCCACTTTTCCTACCCTCAACCCTCCAACACACGCTACAGTGACTTCAATTCTTGATCTCTCCTACTAATATGCATAAGCGAAATTTCATGATTTTGTTTAGTATAATGCTATTTGATCTTCTCTAAAATCTTACTATACCATTCGAACTAGCCTATATGTTATTGCACATTGCGTATTTTGAGTCGACCTCCACGACAGAGCAACTCTCTGTGACGTAATTGCCTATATTGGGGCTGTCTTACCAGACAAAATTTTCCTTGGTTTTTTTTGTAGTCTAAGTTTCAGTTTTCCCTGAGCGAGGCAGGTGGGCTTCACTTCAGCAGTTCACCATTAGGCGCAAAAAGTGATGAACGGCAATTGTCTTTCGATTTTAATTCTAAGGGTCGCAGGGAGCCTCAGCCAAACAGGCACTGCATTAGAAACCAACCCCGGTGCATCTCTTTCTTCTGTTTCCACTCAACCCACCAACCTGTCAACCAAACCCATTAAAGACAACACCTAATCTGTTACCCTGTAACACCACACCATCCTCCAATCCCTGCCGCAGACGTAGCCACCACCTCTCACCTCCTCTCCGTCGTCAATATCTAACTGCCGCCAGCCCCTCCCTTTCTCTTTTCTCCTTTTTTTGCCCCCATCAAAAACATCTCAGGTTGGGTAATGGGTAAAGGGCAAGACAAGCTTGCCTTCCTTACATCAAAAAATAAAACCCTTTTCACATCTTCATAATTTTTTATTTTTTTTTTAAGTACCCTTTTCACATCTTCATTAAACATAAAGAGACTGCCAATTTTTGAGGGATATCAGAGCACTTAGTTGAGATTGAAATTGCCGTGAAAGAAAAGGAGATCAATTTCAGGGGGTATTTTTCGCTAACTGAACCTTTTAAGGCATATTTTGTCCAGTGAGTCACATGAGCATACAGATAAATCCAGTTGACTGAACTATGAAAGATGACTTAAGATACAAAGGAACATAACTTACTTAAAAACCAGGTTACTACCGAGGTTTGATGGTAATCTTCCAGACAACAAATTATTTTGCAAGTACCTGCGATGATCCGGTCATGTGTTATCGGATGTTATGCTTTATAAAAGAACTTTCTTGGCGCTAGTAGAAATCAGTCATTCAAAATTATTAAGTCTGGGAACTTACAGCTCCTTTAAATTTGGAAGCTGAGCCAGGGAAGACGGAACTGAACCTGTCAATTGGTTGTTCTCCAGATGACTACAATAACAAGCACATCAGTAAGAAGTTAGAGATAAAAAAAAAAAAAAAAAAAGTGAACATATGAAACTAGCCTTACATGATTTTCAAGTTTGGGCAGCCACTAAAATCAGGAATAGGCCCAGTCAGTGAGTTTCCATCAAGCCATCTGTAAGCATTACACCAGAAGAGTAATATAAGCTACAAGAAAGCACTGCTTCCATATCACCATGTGCCAAATAATATTAACAATCAAACTTACAACTCAGTTAAGCCGCTCAAATTCGTAAGTTCTGAAGGGATATTTCCTGTCAAATTTTTCTTTGATAGAAGACTGCCAATAGGTAAACATAAGTTTCAGTAAGACACATGGCATTGCACAATATAAACCTCCCCCAAAAGGAACAGAAAAGCTATATGAGTCCAGTCCAAAGGTGTCCTATTCTAGAGTCTAGTATTCATGCATATGACCTCCAGAAGATCTAGATCCTTACAAATTGGATAAGCCAACACCAGTATCCCTCTAACCAACAGCAGCCATAGAGAAGGGAAGATGTATAAGGGAACCAAAAATACACCTACATTTTAGTTATGAGTGGCTGAGGGTCTGAACTACAATCCAGCCACGTCCAATGAACTGGCAGGCACGGATCACCACCTTCTTGAGCCCAATCAGCTGACAAGTAATGTGAAACCAAATTGCCTATAGTAGCTCCTGCAACCCATGCAAAAACCACTTCAGAAATACAGCACAGATGCCATCTGGACAGATTAACTAGAAGGCCCATGCAGAGGACTTGGTCAAACAGAACATCCGGGGTAATATAATTATTCATGAACAATGATTAACAGCTACTCACTAATTTACTTTTTAATACACGTACAAAAAAATGATCTCATGAACAAGAATGACACAGGGAGTACTTCTATTATGCTATATCACTCACCATCCAAGGTACCGCTACTTCTCTGTACATACTTATTGATCTCCATAGCATTCAAGAGAGGACCCAAGGTAGAATCAGCCGTCTTCACAAATTTAAATGATAGCACAAATGGTAGGGTTAAATTCTGAAAGCCAGGCTCATAAAGGCGGTTATTTCCTTGAGCGTTTTCGAGTATATTTACAGCTGCTTTGGCGACTTCAGGTGCATCAGGAACCATAAGCCTAAATTTCCTCAAATCATTAGGACCTATGTCTTCAATTTCCGCAAAGTAGGTGACAGCCCACCCACCACCAGGAAAACCATCCAAATTCAACCGGTATGATAATGTTCCATTTCTCCCAACCACAGCTGTTTGCATCACTTTCTGAGGCGGCTTATCATCTCTGTCAACATCGATAGGCATCTTTGTTGAGATTTTCTCTGTCCCAGCAGCAACATCAACTAGATAGTTGGGTTTCTTCAGAGAGTCAGATTCCCATATTCTATCATATGGGTCATCAGGATACCTGAAAGAAGGGGAATGCCACTTTTCCTGTTTATCAGAAGGAATATATAATGAAGCTACATAAACTATAGCACTTCTTAAATTTCATTCTTTTGGGTAAAATGTGAAGTAGCACTTCTCAGTTACAGTGTACTATGTGACTAATAAAAGCAGATCTTGTTCAACTTTCTATTCAAATATGTAGCGCATTAGATATGCTTATAATGCAGGTATGAGTTAGGATCAAAAAAACTATTGCAGGTATGAGTTACATAAAGAGGGAAACTCATTGTATACCTCACTGGATCAACGCTATCGGCTCCAAAATTAATTCTGGCAGATACCTTCATATAGTACTGATCTTCGTAATCTGTAATGTACATTGAACCATTGAATTGCCGAAGCTCAAGGGTGGAGATAAATGGCTTTCCTGTTGTGGCGTTTGATAAGCACACACTGATTGTCGGACCAGGAGCAAGAAATATCATTTCTACCACCTCTATCGTATTAGCATCAGAGATCACAATAGTGGACCAGGGAGTTGCCCCTATTGAAACATCGAACTTTGGATAGACATTGTCATTGTCAAAGTTACCATACAAGAATGTTGCTCTGACCAGGTACCTAGTCCTGCTTGTAACGTTAAGTGTGTAACAATACTTTCTGTTATCAAGAGGGAAGTATCTCAAGGTCATATACTGTTTCCGAGTTTCATTGGGAATGGATATATTAGCGCTCTGTCCAAATCTGAAGTGCTCATCCGTATCCCACTGAAGACCAGCATCATCTGTGTGACTTTCAGTACCTCCACAATCCAGACTCAAGAAACCTGCTTACAGTTCCAGAATATCTAGATATAAATAAGCACACCAGCAGTAATTATCCCAGAACATGCAAAACATGCCTTACAGTATACACAAAACAACACTCAGCCCGAATGACATGATTGAGAGAAACCCAAGATGAGTATGTCACACTGGATCAGCTCATTCAGCGATGCAAGCCACAAATAAAACCTAAATTTGCAGAAATCGTATTAACTGTGAATCTGCATCAGCATGGTGAATGCATCTAACATCTAATATTTAAAAATGTCGGCTCCAAAAAGGAGAAAGCCCTCAAACTTTCACTAGAGAAAGGCTTCAAGTCATATTCGACATGGCTTGCAAGTCATTCAATTTTTCCAGTCATCATGTGAGTTAATATAGAAGTAGTTTTATCTTGCAGCAACTAAACATGTAATCCCAGCAAAAGTTGATAGTCTACACAATTAGTGATCTCTGTTAAAAGAGAACAGAGAACAGCAAAATGTCAAGACACCACACCACATTTAGCAACCACCTCGCAAATGCACTCTTGCCATATGGCTCTCTAGAACGAAGTCTAACAAAACAATCACGAACAACAACAACAAAAAGTAACCTAACTCTGCTTACTAGTCCCATTGAGATCCTGATGAGCATAGCATGCAGCCTATCACCTCCTCTAAGGCTCTAACAAGTCTACACTAGTAAAGAGGTTTTGCACTAATCTCCGCCTCGAAAAAGATAAATTCTGCATATTTCCTCCCTTCTTCCTCGATCTTGTCATGAATTTTACTCACTAAACAGACTGCTCTAGGATGGCAACGCTCCTTAACGTTCCTCAACAAAAATCGACTCCAATCATCATATATAAGGTATTTTTATGTTGCAAAATAGAAAAGAAAAGAGCTTACTTTGGCATAAATATAAACATCATTTATAAGGTACACATGATTGCAAACGAAAAGATTTCATACCAAAATGGTAAACACATGTACCCTTCTCCCATAATTAACAAAACAGTTCTACAAACATGAAACAAAACTTTGCACACAACATAATCTATCATTCTGAACAGCCAAAAAAAATTATACATAGGATTTATATTTACCAAAATGAACAAACCATCCTACATAAGTTACAAAGCAATCTTATTAGCATGAAAACGTAGAAACTTTGGCACATAACATAAAGAAAAATACTCCCCAGCTAAATAAAACAACAACACAGACCAAAAACAGAAAACTAATATCACAGAAAACGAAGAATTACCTGCCATCTGCGCATGGCTGAAACAGTCAAAGAATAGCAAAAATGAAAAGATTAAAGAAAAACCAACGACCCAAATCTCCATTTCTTTCACCCTTCACACTGCACTCAAAAAAAGACTACCCCAAGAAAAAAAGCCAATAATCTGAGCACTCAAAAAAAAAAGGAGGTGAACAGAGAAAAAGGTAAAGTGAGATAAACAAGTTGAAAAGTTCACATTTTATCAAATTAATATATCTCTCTCTCTCATATAATTCCTGATAAAGTGAGGAGTGTTTCACAGCACAGCGTTCATACTCCTTTTTATTTCTTCTTAGAGAAAGTCCTTATTATTATGACTCAGGAGGTGAGAGAAAAGGTGTGATGACTGATGATTTATGTTTATATGCCAAAGTAACTAAGTATGTTAGACAAACTAAGTGGCTTAAGATTGTGATGTAGAGTGTCATTTATCAGTGTTACATGCTACTCAGAGTTGTAAAGGAGCTTGGATTCGTTGTGTTGGTTAAATATATTTCGCTTTCAATGTTTTAATAAAGAAACATTCTCCGGCTGCTAACAGTAGTAGAATGTTGACTACAGTCAAGCCAACAAATGTAGATAAAGACTAACCTCCCAAAATTATAAATATTAGAACTAGAGATTCTTTTTTAAGTAGAGAAATCAAATGTTATCTAGTAGTAATAAATAGACCCCATATTTGATAACATTAACTGTTTTGGTAGTTATTAGTTTTTACTTTCTCGTTCTCAAGCAAGTTTATATTACAAAATGTCATGAGAAACTAGTTTTTGGCCCGTGCGATGCACGAAATTGTGTGTGATTATATTGAATTAAATAATATTTTGACACAACTATTGTCGACTCATTGAAAACAAAAATGATTATATGATTTTACAGTAGCTCAAAAATTTCGTAAAAATGAGACATAATGATTGAAAAATCATAATGCATGAAACAATTTCTAAGGTGATTATTCTATTCTTATTTATTCTTATTATTTTGCGATACCAGTGGTATATGTATACCCACTCAATTCTTTTTATTTCTCTTTTGTCGAGCTTCTTTTTTGAGGTCGACAAAGATATTTGATGGCACCAGTAATAGATATAATACCGATTGATATTTTTTGGTCCCGACACTGCCCATGTTACATTCATGTAGGTGCATTTGGAGTTACATTTATGTAATGAAGGTGGAATAAGACCTGAATTTAATTTTTCGCTTATTGATATCCTTGTTTAAAGAATTTCAGAAGTCATATATTAATGATTAATAACTTGATGACACACATTAGTTATGTGATTTATTAGGTATTTGATGATGTGGCTGCTGAGTTGGAGCTGACGTGGAATGCAACATGGCATGTTCCCATGCATTCAACGCCTTTTAATAGTACTTATATAGATAAATATAGATTTGTGTGATTATGGATGATGTAAATTGGATATGGTTAATTTACATTTATCGTGGTCAGTCATTGGTTAACGGAAGGGGATGATTCAGCAGCTTTCCTAGCAAATATGGTTCACTTCGTTAACAACCGTGTGCTTAGTAGAGATGATATAGTTACTAATGGGGATTTTTTTCTTGTCACTAGGAAGGATTTGTTCTGGTGGAGCTAGTGACAGATGCAACTCAATGGTAAGGGAGGCGCGTGCACCCCGTTGAGAGAGAAATTCATTAGAATGAACTGTAGTCCAACAAACAATATAGTTTACTTGCGGAATTTGTATCCCCATTTGGAAAAGCAAGTGCCCGCACAGTCTACTTGTAAGTTTGACAAACTTAACAATATCTTTAAATTACTTTGAAAAAGTAAAACTTATACCAAGTAACCAACCACTATTAATGCCTACTTTTGCTATACTAGAAAACAAAAGATATTTTGCTTTTTTAAAATCTCTCGACCTATTAAACTATATAAATAAAAAAAATTATAAGTCTATCTCTAAAACAAGATCTTTTGTTATTTCGTTATAAAATATTTTGGATTTTCTTAATGGTTTTTGGATTTATTTTATTTTTATTTAAATTGCTTTTATAAAAGCGTCCATGATGGTTTTTGGATCCACCACTGAGTGGAGCCTCTTAAGAGGCTTATTTTAACTCTTTTATTACTTTGTCAAAAAAATATTGAGCATGTTCTATACATTTTTTTATTTTAATTTATAGAAAAATTCAAAATTTAGAAAGTTCAGAAAAATAAGGTATAAAAAAATGCCATAAACAAAAAAGTTCATAATGTTCCAAAAAGTTTAGAAAATATAAAATCAAACACAAAAAAAAAAATGAAACGGTGTACATAGAGAACATGGACATCGTAGTTATTGAATATTTTTACTAAAGTCTTCTTATTTGACATTAGTTTCTTACATAATGACACCCATCCCCCTCGCTTCATTAGTTTAGTAAACCACTTCATTAGTTAAGTAACCCAACTCATTTATGACATTTACGGTCAAATTTCATCCCAAAACACCCACTTAGTATCTCTTATCTGAATTGCTCCCTCATTTTTACATCCCCAACCATATTTGCCACTCATTAACTCTCACCCATCCTGCTGATGTCGATAATTCTCTCTTTCTCTATATAGAAGAATGTTGATCTCATACACTCTCTCTTACTGTCTTATCCTCGTTTACTCATGATCTCTACCATGTTTCTCTACAAATCATCCATAATTGAACATAGGGCTCTACTTTTCGAATTACCAAAAAATCCTTCGTTGATGAAACCCTTGATCTAGGTTTGTGTGTTGCAAATTCGTTAGATTTTCTTGGAAGTTATTTTAAAGAACTCAACTAGGGTTTGTATGTTGATAATTCGTATGACATAATTGGGTATGAGCCTCGAAAACTGGAGATCTCTACTTGATCTCAATTCGTCGAACAGAGTAGTTAGGTTTGGGTTTGAGAATTTCATGACCTTTTTGTGTGTATCAATATATGGTCTGATCACCACCATAATAATATAGACATGACCAAGCTTTCAGCATCTTTAAGAATAGTACAAAAGGGACACTAACACTCGTTCACAAAAGTTTTCATTTTTGGCGAATATTCGAACTCTAGAATTGGTGCGGTGTCCCTTTTGTACTATTGTATGTTTTTCGTTTGGTTTATAATCTTATGTTGTATCTTGTTGTCTATTGATGGGTTTTTTTTTTGGTAAAATGAGATAACTTTCGTTAATTAATACAAACAGTACAAAACTAAACTTGGGAGCACAAACACATCTCCACAAGCAAAAACTAACACAAGCAACTACCTCCTTCTAATAAAATAACATCCTATTGTAGATACCGTAATCCGTCGCGGTCGGTTAACCGTACCCTATGATTAGACAATGAGCTTACCACGACAATTCGGAACG
>CAAKMY010038394.1:0-19178 GCA_901111285.1 Corrigiola litoralis
CCCCCCCCCCCCAAACAAAAAGAAACACCCTAATATCTGTTTGTAAAACGTACAGGGACACAATGCCTCCTGATTAGTTAAAGTTTCTTTCTTCCACTCAAAGATTGAGGTTGATTAATCACATTATTAAGAGTGATGAAATAGGGGAGAAAAAGAATCGTCATAGCATTATTGTTACTCTTATTATTATTATTATTCGCGAAAAGGAAGTGATGGTCCAATGTCTTCTAGCATGTAGCAGTTCATCCAATGATAGCTTTCATGACTTGAATATATGCTCTTCATGCCTAAGCTAATTTTGTCTTATTGCCTTCATTCTGAGCTGAATTGAGCACAGAGCTCCTGCAGCTGCTATTTGGCTTTATTTATGTACAAAAAGCTAACTCAACTAGTGAATTGAGCATTGCATTTGACCTTGCAGGTTTTCAAGCTGTTTTGCGTTCAACAAGTTCGATACTATGGTCATCAATGGAACCATAAGGACCCTCCTATCTACTCGTTCCAGTTGTCTACATCATGCTTACCTGGACAAATGAGTGGCTTTTAAGTCTTCAGTTTCAGGAAAGTTCACTCAATGGTCAGTAGATCTTGTCCTACTCTGCGACCATTTTTTATTAGCAAACTACTGTCATTGCTTATCCCATTTTAGTACTAGTAGTTCACTGGACTAGATTTCTGACTACTGACCATTAAACAATATGCATGGATTGCTTATAATAGTATGAACTTGTACACCATCCACTATTTCATTGGATCTCCTATCCCAAAATAGCTGGACCATTTGATTTGATGCTGTTAAATAATTCACCTTGACAAAATAATTAACAATCCCCATAAAAATATTCAACGTTGGTTGAAGCTACTAAACAGCTCATAACGGAATAGAAACATTAGCATCATTTCGAAAGTGCACCTAATCACTACACCTCAGCTAGTCTTTTTGTATAAATGTCGATAGCTTATTGGGGTAAACCATACATAAGCAAGCTCTAGAATTAAGACAAGTGATTACCGAATCAAGTATGAGATGTACGTTTTGAGCAATGTGTACTGTTATTCCTTTTAATTAAGACCAGCCACATTCTTAGGTTTATTATAATCTTTGGTGTCCCCCTAATCACAAGCATGAAGGCATCTGAGGAAAGTTATGCTAATGCTTCTCCTAATGATGCAAGAAATTAGCGTTAAGCTGTTTTTTAAATCATCTGGATAATTGTCAGCCTCATTCTAGATTGGTGAGGTAACTTCTTATATACTCTGATGACAGAAGTGAGCTTCAACTGACAAGTAATTGTAAGGATAAACAGGTAAAGTCATGGAATTGTGGGGTTGGGTTTGTTATAAACTTATAGCAGTATACGCCAAATACAAATCTCAGTAGATATATAATATTGTTTGACCATATATGTGTGTGTCTTATCTTGGGATAAAAAGCTAAAAGAAGACACTTTTGCACATGATCTTCGATGCCCATGGACACTGTTCACATGTCTTCAGTTTTCCTTTTTTAAATTTAAATGATTGAATCAAATTTGTCAGTGAAAAATGATAACCAGAATTTTGGAGCCATCCTGAACTAGATGTATTGCGAACTCTTTTTTTTTTTTTTTTTTTTCATTGCGAACTTACAATATGCCTCCGGCTGCAATTTGGCTGCCACCTGTTGAAATTGATGCATATATAAAGTATTTTCTGGTAGCAATTCGTTGCTTCACATTTAACCAATTTGCTGTTTAGTCACTGAATATCTTCCTAGTGGAACTTTGGCAAATAAGAAGTAGAAGATTATATGTGCTTTACATTTGATACTGCTATGGTAGCCGGTAGGGGCATAGGATGACACTTACAAAATTTACACAAATTCATAATTAGAAAACACCAAGCTCTAACGTAAGATAAATCAACTCAAGTTTTCTGCAAGCCCAATTCAAATTAGAGATACATCATGACTCTGTTTGTTCTCATGATAAAAATAAAAGACGGTATATACCAAGACTTTATGTAAAATTTAAAGCAAGGAAAATGAAAAGATTGACGGTCAGCAGCAAGAAGGAACATGTGAAATGTGAGAGTAAATTTTGAAGAGCACCCTTGTGATTACATATGGGTAAAATCTTGAGCCCTTCGATCTACAAAGGTTGAGCGTCTATGTAATCATCTTGCTTAGGAGGACTCCATTTCCTCGTTGCTATCTTGATTATTCGTAATTTATCGCAAAAATAAATAAAAGATTAATGTTAGCTCAGCTCTTTCGAAGGTAGGCTTATCATCGAGGATCAACCTATCCACCTATGCTCGAACCTCGGAAGAAACTGACTAAATTTTATGTTAATCGGGCTAAAGGAGAAGGAAAATATATACGAAGGGCTACTCTTTCGCATTCCTTAAACCCGTACACAATAGTTTCTACTGACTAACGTTAAAGAGCCTATAAACTAAAGATTGCATCAGAATTGCAGAATTTAGTTGTAACCTCGAGGCCGGGAGATACTGGATGTACTAACCAAAAAACAATTTTAGGACGAGTGTACATCACATGAAACATTTCACTATGAGGCGATCTCTCCCCACATTACAGTAGTTAGATCTGTCTAATATTTCTTCAGTTTATAAGAGCTCTAGTAAGTAGTAATCTGACAAACAGTACTGATAACCTGAGTTCATTCTAGTGCAGCACTAGCTTTGGCTAGTAAATTTTGAGCTTGGTTTTCTCTAATTGAAACAAACAGACAAACGAACAATTTTTCAGGATAACGTCTAACTTATTCTAATTTGTAAAACTCGGCGACTGAAGGTTTTTCTTTTCTTTGTCACCTTGTTTTACATGGATCCGGGATCCCATACAATCTAGTCTGCGACTTGGGCGGTGACACGTACTCCCAAGGAGAGGTCTCATACAAGCAAACTGCCTTTTACCAATGAATGATGCTGCAATAATTTGTAGTAGCTTTGTGGTACGTACATGGAAGATTCTCATGATGCGTTTAGTATAATACGGTTATACCTTGCTTAACCAGCACTGGTAGAAGTATATATTAGTGAAGTTTTTGATGTGTAGGCTAATTATCATTATGTAGCGGTAAGATCTTTTGGGACAGCTAATAGTGGGGTTTGTAGGACACTGTAATGTGGAAGCATATAATTGGACAAATTGTAAAGTTGTATTCATATTTTCTCTCTTTTAAAATGAATGGGGAATTTAAAACATTTGAACTGAGATACTCTCTAATTGGCTTTGGCTCTAGTAACCATTTCATATTGTCAAAGCGTTCTTTCAATTCAATCTTTTCAACTGTTCATTGGATGAGTGAGTGAATGACTTAAGCTTCCCCTTGTCTTCTTTGTAAACAAGCAGTGCAGTAGAGTAATATTACAGAGATACCATTGAACTTCAGGTTAATTAGAACTTAGAAGGATCACTGAATTACAGTCTAATCCTATGAGTTTTGATATACTGAAGCCTTAGCCTTCGCAATTTGTATTTTGTAGTTTGTTAGAGCACAATGCGATGCTATTATACTCGACATGTAGAAGAATTTAAGCTCACTGCCATGTGTTGACCGATCTAAAATTTGAAAATGGTTGTCACGATCTGTTTTTGCTATAATTTCTATCTCTTTCATCCGTTTCTACCATTTCGATCTGATATTTTCTCCTTTTTACCAAACTTTACAGATTCGTGAGTAGCATATGATACTTACTACCATCTGTATCCGCGCGCTCTTCTGCCATATATTGTAGTCTGGAATTTCTTTACATTGCATCACTTCGCATCCTTATACTCTTTTGAAAATTTTCCCAGTGATTTGTTGGTTGTCATGCTTAATGAATTACATAGTATAAGTAATCATAACAGATATTAAATGTTCAATATTTCTCACTCAATCATCTTTTGCTGCTAGGTCGATTGGTGAAGGATTTATCTTTCAGCTGTTTAATCTGATTGGAGAAACATTAGTAAGAGTTTATAACTTTTTAATAACCACTCTTTGTAGTGGTAATTAATTTTTTTAATAATCAAAAGGAGAGAAGCAGGCCAGTCTTTTTCACTTTGTCTTTTTGCATTCAACCTCCCACTAAAGTGGAGGAATGGTACGACCTTCCCTTTTAATAATGAATTTGTTTAAACCAATTACAACGTAACTAGCTCTTCCTCAACTGATTAGCCACCTTAACCATAGAAGTTCTTATTTGCTCTTTAGGAGCCCCACTACATTTATGTTGATTGTTTTTTTTTTTTTTTTTTTGGTGCCACATTATGTTGATTGTTATGGTTGGTTCATATTGAAAATTTTGGGAGGGCTGGCCGCTGGAGGCTTGTGGCGCTTGTTCCTATTTCACTAGATCGACCATGCCTACAATGATGTACTGTTATAAACGGAGTAACTGTTTTGGCGTCAAGTGCCTTCGGAACAATATTTGTGTAAAGCTGGTTTATTGAGCTTCCTAAGTACTGTGATTTAATAGTGAAATGCAGCATATAGTTAAATTCTAGGATATCCGGAGCCTCTTTAATTTGTACGTATTGCGCTAACGATGTTGTTGTTGTCGTACTAGATGCACATCTTGCTGACCTAAACACCAACAAAATGCAAAAAGAAGTCATAAGTTCTGGATTTTAATTAGGCAATGCCTATGGATTACACGAAAGTTGAATAAATTGAAGAAGTTAATTGGGTGTTTTTGTGATTGGTTGCAACTTATATAAGTTGTAAGCGCTATTTTCGCTTCTTACGGAATACTGGAACTACAGTTAAAAACAGATTTTTCATGTTTCTTATGTTTCTTGACTTGGCTTTTTATTGCCATTTATGTCATTTCGCGCCAGAAGATTATGATTTGCGGTAGTTTTTTTATACTAAATGAGTGAGCTACTATTTTGAAAAATTGATTAGAAAAATTCATATTGAACTGGGACGAGACTTCTTTGCAACATGTAATTTAACTTTCGAGAGACTTCATTAGTAACCTGCTTAACATGAGGTAGTACTCTTGTTTTATGCTCTTGGAGTCTGCTTGAACTGATGAGCAATAAATTAATCCCGAAACTAAACAATTTAAAACCTGCTGAATGGCTGAAAGTAGAGTACTACAGAGCTAGGGACATTTCAGAGGTTTCTCAAAGCATGAATTCAATAAATCCTCTAAATTCTTTTGATGGCCAACCTCAATTATTGCCATAGAAAATTCAATGTTTGCTTTATGTACTCCAAAGGCTAATACCATAGACGTACGTGATAAAAGATTTAAAATTTGAAGTACACTAAAACACTAAACCACTACATGCCAGTTTAGTACTAATAACTCGTTTATAAAACCTGGCTACTGATTGGTGGCTTTGCTTGTGTTGTAATGGCTTCTTTTGAATCCATGCATAAGGATAATGTTCTGTTCTATCCTCTTCTTTCTTCATAATTAAAACTTTTTTTATTTTAAACATGGCATATTAGCATCTCAATTTTCAAATAATATTTATTAATTAAAAGCTGAAATTTCATACAATTGGGCTGTTTATTTGGTAGGCATCATATGTCATTCTAGTCATGAAGTACAAAATATGTATATATATTGGTTTTTCTCACTTTTAAGTTATGAGTAAACAAAAAATGTGTCGGTAATACCTTTTATAAGTTTGTTCTGTTTGGACTTATAGTAAGGTGTGTGATTCCTTTCAAAAAAAAAAACCTTTCAAAAAAAAAATAGGTGTGTGATTGATACCATTATCATCAGGGTAATAACAACGACGATTACAGTAACAATCATCTGTAACAGTTCAGTATTTATTAAAGAAAGGAAATCATTTCATATGTAGATATTTATGTCATTGTTATGACACGTCTTATAGTGTAATTGATAGATACCCAGTGTTGCGATTGATGAGAATTAATTTTTACACTTTTCATTGTGATTTTAACATCCCCACCAATGGAGAAGCATTGTTAAGTGAGAATCACCATTCGTAGAAGTGTAAAAATCACTCTGGAAATTAAAATGCAAAAAATAGTGTATATTATAATCTTATCAATCCTTGATTAACTTGAATGTCTTTGTTAATCGTGAGTGATAATATATAGTTTAGGTTAAGAAATATGTTCTTTGAACTTTCAAATTTTCTTATATTCCTTTTTCAAGAGTTCATATTCAAAATTGAGCTCTTGTGTTGGTAAAAAAGAGCTATGTTCTTTTCATTGTAATAAAATGTTAGTTTGATCTAAACAAGTAAACCATTTCTGTTGTGTTGGATTTCATTATCTTCAGTTTTGGACTTATAAGTTCAATAACTTTGACTCAAATTCAAATCTACACTAACTTATGTGTCATTAGACAGATATTTAATTTAGTCGATCGGAACATAGTTAATGTGTACTTTGGAGTGGAGTTTAGATTAAACTTTGATATGGGCACGTATAAGTACGGAGTAGTATTTTAGTAAGAGCTGAGGGGGAGTAGTCTCTACAGTTGGAATGGATCAATAGGAGGAGGATCTTACCCGTCTTGAAAGTCATGCACTCTAAAATCTAAAATATATTGCATGCAACAAAGGTCTTAGGAAAAGCGTCAGTTGACATTGAAAGTAAGGGGTACGTGGCCTTAGAGTGTTCGTGACAGCTAATGTGAAATCACTGTATCCTGAAAGCAAGCAGAGAGTCTCCGCCAGAAAATGATACTTGTTGTGTGTATGCATATGATACAAATCAATATGACCTGTGACATACACCCCTGCTTTTTATTGCTTGTTAATTCTTATTTATAGTACGATTACCATTATTATAAGACATAGGAGTATACTATTATGAAACATTTTTTTGTTTTTACTACAACATTAGTACAATAGTTAGAGATTATGTGATCTATGAGCGTCCAAATTTTTCTCCAAAGAGAAAGGACACGTCGCATATGTGATTAACAGAGGACGGCACCGAACCATGTTGACTTCCACTTCTCTCCCTTTATATACCCTTGCGCCCCCCATACGGACCTACATATCATTTTTGCTAGCTTCTTTATTTTCTCTTCCTCAAAAACCTCTTACCTCTCTCAAAAGCTCTTGTTTGAACAACACTTAGCTTGAATCTTCACCTCTAAAGAACATTTACAATGGGGAGAGCACCTTGTTGTGAAAAAAATGGGTTGAAAAAGGGTCCTTGGACCCCTGAGGAAGACCAAAAACTTATTGATTACATTAAAAAGCATGGTTATGGCAACTGGAGAACTCTTCCAAAGAATGCTGGTAAGTCTCATTTTGCTCAATATTTCTTTGTAGTTTAAGTAATCTTGCACTGATATATCGGCCATTCGGCCTCAACTAGGGGGACAGGCAGGTACCCTGATCCTCAACAACTTTCTGTAGTTTGAAACTTTAAGAGAAAAATGTTTAAAAAAATACCTATAGAAATGTCAAATCATTTGAACTTAGTCCTCCCAAAGCATCGAATTTTTTTACTGAACTGCCTTGAGAAACAATTCTAGTCTCGTTCGTGGCTCTTTGCATGGTTGATTAACTATAATGCAATAATGCATGTTAACTAAAGAGTTCCTTCTTGATGTTATGCAGGTCTTCAAAGATGTGGGAAAAGCTGTCGTCTAAGATGGACAAACTATCTCCGGCCAGACATCAAAAGAGGGAGATTTTCATTTGAAGAGGAAGAGGCCATTATCCAGCTCCATAGTATTTTGGGCAACAAGTATGTTCTGCACTTTTTACTTCTATTGTACTTTCTTTTACCAGTTTTAGAGAAAAGAGTTTTTTTGTACTGTAACTCTATAAAAGCATGCATAAGCTGTGTTTTTGGACGATAGATAGCTTCATTTTTCCTTCTTTGGACCATCTTAGAGACGTAGATAGTTCATGCACTGAAAATTTGAGGTCATAATCATCACAATGATACTCTGATTTTTTTGCGTCTAATCATGCTTCTTTCTTTGACTGTCATACAGATGGTCGGCTATTGCTGCTCGCTTACCAGGAAGGACTGACAATGAAATCAAGAATTATTGGAACACTCATATCAGGAAAAGGTTGCTTAGGATGGGGATCGACCCCGTGACCCACAGCCCTCGCCTCGACCTTTTAGACCTATCGTCCATCTTGGGTAACTCATCCTTCTATAACACTTCATCAGCATCTTCCCAAATGAACATGTCTAGGTTACTTGGTTTGCAACCCATGGTGAACCCTGAACTACTAAAGCTAGCTAGTAATCTCTTCTCAGCACAAAGCCAAAGTCCAAGTTCTTCACTTATGCAACATTTTCAAGGAAATGGTTTCACTAGCAATGCACATGTGCAGCATAACTATAACCCAATTTTGCAAACTACTCAAATTCAAGCCCCCATTGAAAATCCTATCCCAACCTGCACAACAATGACCACTACTGCTTCTGCTACTGCTACTGCTAATACTACTACTACGACTACTAGTAGTAGTAGTCAGTGTGTTCCAATTTATGATGAAGTAGCTCAGTTGATGGAGCCTCATTTTGAACAGTATTGTACAAATATTTCGAAGCTTGATGCTATCAACTTGGATCAATGGCAAAGTAATGGTTTGCCTTCAGAGTCTTTGGTTAATATGCAACCAACAAGTTTCAGCTATTATGATTCTGAGCAAGGTTTTATGGACCCTTCATTATCTGATAATACCACCTTCCAATCAAACTTCAGTGGCCAGCAGAGTGTCATGGGCTTCCCATCTTCAGTTATGTCTACTCCATCTTCAAGCCCTACACCATTGAATTCGAGTTCAAATTCAACTACTTATGTCTACAGCAGCGGTACAGAAGATGAAAGAGAGAGTTATTGTAGTGATATGATCAAGTTTGAAATCCCTGATATTCTTGATGTTAACCAATTCATGTTAGTTTAGACCACTTGATCAGAAAACGATCATGAAACTTTTCTTTTCATTTTTTCTTCTTTGTTTATTATTGTCTATAAACTGTATAATTTACGGAGTAAGAAATAGTTTATAGTTTTGTTATTTTCTGCTGATGAATGAAAGAGGATTCAGATATCCATCAAATCTCACTTTGTTTTTGCCTTCATTGGATCGTTCTCATGATTTGATTATTGATAATGATAGTTTCCTTCTCTTAACTTAGCTCTTATTTTTCAACATCAGAAGTACTGTTCTCCCGAAATTAGATAATGAACATGTTTGACATTGGATGAATGGTCACAAGTTTTGTGAGATGAGTAATCAATCTAAAAGACTTTTGCATCAATCATCAAGATGTCCTGTAAAGAGAATAAAGTCTTTGCCTAAATGAGAAAAGGATAAATCTATATTATCACGAATAATATTTTAGTAGCATGCATCATTTGCATGCAATGGTGCATGCAGATAAATACTGGATCCCGTAAATCAATGTCGTCTATGGTCCTGGCAAACCTACTATGGTGAAGTATTTTTTTAATGTGAAACAAACCTATAACAAGGAAGAACATATCCAAGACACACAAATTAAAAACTCAGGGACTTCCATAACTATACATGCTATCTTCCTAATTATTGGCACTACTATTTTTCTGTTTCATCGTTTCATTTTCATAGTGTGTTCATCGGCCAAAACACTGTATCCCATAAATGAATCACTAGTGACTACTTCTTCGACCTTGAGTCATCCTGATGTGAAGAAACGCACCTCTTTTCTTGTATTTCATGAAAATTTCTTTGCTGCCTTTTCATAATTTACTGTTGAACAGCATTAGCACTGCCGCTAGTATTACATAATAGATACTCCTAATAGTGAATCATTGCCACTGCAAGATGTATCATTGGTTGTCCTAAATCAAGATTTCATATGTATACTCGACTTTTTGTTCTGAAATGATGTTTTCCAATTATATCAGATAATTATTTATATAGGATGGAAAAATGTTTCTTATGTAATTTTTTTTAGCTGTGTCTGTGTAGCAAACCTTACTAAGTTACTATGTTAATCATTTTTATCATTTATTAGCTAGTTTATGGGCCTGCAGATGATGCATGAGCAATTGTAATTTTTCGTATATTATTTGATGGTAGATTTTATGGTTGCTATAACTTATAATAAGAAGTTCGTAATGATATTACTCCAAATTGAGTATCCCCCTTGTATCTATTTACATCATTCCGTAGGAAATCATAATAGCTAAAGCTATCTTCTGCGAGCTCACAAATCACAAGCATATCTTCTCCCCTTTCCTAAATTCCTAGAAAAATGGAACACATCAAGTCCAAAAAGTAGACAAATAGTTAAAAGTACCTTCTTTCACCCTACAAACACTACTAAAACTTCACAAGTATAGAAGTTGTATTAGAGTAAGACAGGTCTCACGGATACCGACAGTAATTACCGGCGATCTTACCGGAGACATTTGACATTGCATGTGTTCAGGACACGTGTACCAACACTTATAAGATAACTGTCTTTTCACGGTAGGAGTTAAATAATCATCCTCCTATGATATGCCTTTTATGTCAGTAACTAATCATTTAGTAATCTCGTTGAAAAAACAATCTAAATTTAGGGGTTTTGACTAACAGGTTGCACGTGGCTGCATGGCAACAAAAATATCAAATGGACCACCTTTTTCTCTACAGAAATAAAAATAGTGACATTGTTGAAAATTAAAGCTATAGCGGGTCTCTTGTGTAGGGCTTTTGTCCTTTTAAGCAAAGGAAAATAAAATCCACATATCGGCTATTTAATGCTATCAGCCCAGACTATTTATTACGTCACTTTTCGGATCGGAGCTATTGGGCGCTATTGGAGGGCCTACCTCTCGGGGCATTTTCGTGTTTGGCACTTTAAAAAGGAAGCGTTAACATGTCCACTAATGTAAAACAGTAGGGATAATGGGTAATTTCTTTTTTGTCTTTTTCTGAAGGCCTTCCAATCGTATCCAATAGCTGTGTTTGGCCTATCATTTGTCCACGTGTACGTCAATAAGATTAGATTATATTGAAGTTTGACCATCTTTGTAGTAAAAATTATTGGTTTGACTAGAATAGACTGCCCATTGTCGACCTCTTTCCTGTTTTTGTTGAGTTGAATGAGCCAATGAGTAGAGACGGCTTTTGACTTTTGGATTTAGGATTGTACGGACGGTGGCTGTCTCTCCCTATATGTTTCTTCTATTTTTTGTGCATGTTTGGTTAGAAGAGGCAAGCGATGATCAAGATATATGTATTTCATGAAGTAAAGGCATTGATAAGAAATTAAATGAAGAGTGGAAGGAGGAGAGAAGAGTATTTAAGTCTAGGCAATAAAACATGATAACAAGTCTCGAGATGAAGTAAGATTATCGAGGAATGATAGGCCAAATGCAACTATTGAGTGCGATTGGAGGGCCCCTCAGAAAAAGACAAAAAAAAAGTTACCCACTACCCCTACTGTTTTACACTAGTGGACATGTTTACCCTTCCTTTTTAAAGTGCCAAACACGAAAAAATGCCCTGTGAAAAAGTAGGGCCCTCCAATACCACCCAATAGCTCCGATTGAAAGATCGTTTCTCAAGATTATCAAATAAATATAATTATCTTTCTAATGTAATTCTTATTACATTTAAGTACGCACATCGTTTACACAAATTTAGACTACTCTATTATCTTCGAATATGCGCTTATATTTGTACGAGGTAAGGGTAGTCATGATCATGTATGCGCGACCTTACTCTTGTAATAAGTTTACATAAAGGTTGTTTCAATTGACCATTGAGATGAATTTTCGATAAACATATAATACAACCATTTGCTATTTTATAATAGAAAGAAGAAAAGTTTATAAGGCATTTTAATTTACACATAAGAGGTAATAAATATCAAGACTAAAGAAAAGCAATACAAATCAAGTAATCACGTATTGTTGCAATAATAGATATGATCTCTACTTGGAGTTTTAAAAACATGCTTATTCATGACTGTTTTCAATGAGAGTTAGAGTCAATGAGGTCTGCCTATTAAATCTGAAAACTCACTAATGAATGATAATTTGATTCTGAGAACTCCCAATATAAGAACTTATGAGATGTCAAATATTGATTAGTAGGCCTACATATTTCAATATTGTGTAGGTATGGATCACACACACAAACCAGCCCATTGTATTTTCATCTTATAATTTAGACTACTCTATTATCTTCGAATATGCGCTTATATAGGCACGAGGTAAGGGTAGTCATGTATGCGCGACCTTACTCTTGTAATAAGTTTACATAGAGGTTGTTTCAATTGACCATTGAGATGAATTTTTGATAAACATATAATACAACCATTTTCTATTCTATAATAGAAAGTAGAAAAAATTATAAGGCATTTTAATTTACACATAAGAGGTAATAAATATCAAGACTAATGAAAAGCAATACAAATCAAGTAATCACGTATTGTTGCAATAATAGATATGATCTCTACTTGGAGTTTCAAAAACATGCTTATTCATGACTGTTTTCAATGAGAGTTAGAGTCAATGAGGTCTGCCTATTAAATCTGAAAACTCACTAATGAATGATAATTTGATTCCGGGAACTCCTAATATAAGAACTTATGAGATGTCAAATATTGATTAGTACGCCTACATATTTCAATTTTGTGTAGGTATGGATCACACACACAAACCAGCCCATTGTATTTTCATCTTATAATTTTGGTTGATTAATTACGTTAAGTATATTTTTAACCTTTGATTATTTCGAGGTTTGTTATCGAATAACTTTGTTGTGCGAGGAATCATATATACTCACTCAGAGGATGTGAAACAATATTGTTGTTTAGTTAGTTAACTTTGTCTTGTGCTGAGGACTTGAGGCATTGGTTATAACTAATAACTGCTGAATATATGGTTGAAAAACCTTTCCTAGCTGGTGTAAATCTATATATCTTTTTATTTTATTGTTATATTTTTAAAATCTTCTTAGTGAGATGAGATTAACATGAACTAAAAACACTTTATTGAACTATATTCATGTCCATTTGAGTCATTTTGATTTTGATCATTTTTGGGTATGGAATTCGGTTAGCTAGTATTTTTGGTTAGTTACAGGTCGGGCCGGGTCAAATTGAGCATGGAGTCAGTTTCGGGTCTTAAGTTGGGTTATTCATGTCGGGTCAATTTTATCAGGTCTAGTACTTACCCTCAAAAGAAAAAAGTGAAAATGACTATTTACACTATTTATCCACTTGCGCGCTACCGCCTATACCGACGGATCCGGTTGAGATAATTATACGTAAGCCATACGCAATATGCACGTCAACACTTAGAACAGGAGGAGCCAAATTCTAATGGATAAGATTCAGGTCACTCTTTCTATTCATTACTGTGATTAAATAATTCATGATGCACCTTTAAGTTCAAACATTTCCGCGGCATGAAGACTTCCGCTAGTCTTTTCTTCTCTTATTCTCTTCAGCAGAAACTTTCTGTGTATCACAAGCTTGAGTTATTCTCATTAGGAGATGTGTCCACAAAAGAGATTTCATGGGTATGGTATAATTAACGATGCATAAAAGAAATCAATGAAGCTTGAGTATCGTCATTAGGATATGTGTGCCACATCTCCATTTTTTAATAGGAAGTCATTTGTATGGAAGAGAGCGAAAACTAAAAATAAAGGTCATTCACGTGATCAAAGTAATGGCACTCGGAATTGGTACTTATAATTTATCTTCGCCTATTTCACATATAATAGACATTGAGTTTATATAATATAATATTTTACACTATAATAATACATTTTAAATACTGACATATTGAGACCAAGAGATAACTCAATTGGTTAGAGTTTCTTTATGTGGATTCGTTTCTCATTAATCAAGTGTTGGTTGTTTCACTTGTGTGCAACTCTTTAACGCATTTGGTGACTCCGGTTATTAGTGATCCGCGTTCGAATTTCTACACGCCAGGAATATATGCAATTCATGATACGTAACGTTCTTCTATTTCCATTGTAATCAAGTTATAACTAAAGAAGAAATATTATTATTATTAATATAATATTTTTCTAATTATTTCCGTTGTATACTTCCTATTACTTAAGACGCTAAACTAATTTGGCTATGTTATTGCATTTTCCCTCTAATATATAACTTTTAAAAATGTTGTACATTAACCATTTAAGCCGTAATTATATCATTGCACGGAGGCGGGATGCAATATGAAGTTGTAACTCTAAACACTAAACAAAGTTTTTATCAGTTATAAATTTATCATAACGTAGTGATCGATACTTCAAACATCTACATATTGAGTTAATGCACTAGAACTGGACGGGAACCTTCAAAAGACAAGTTTGAGCTATACGTATTACGTATACAGTATACTACGAGGTCTAATCATGAAGACAATATAGCAACAAAGGAAAAGAAATTTGACACTACAAAATCATTGTTGCTCCATCTCACTTGCTCATACTACTTCCTTACACACGGCCCATAATGTAGTGTGTCCCTATCTTAGAATCAAAAAAGTTTCCTTTCGACCGCCCAAATTGAAATGTGCCCCAAAAGTATGTTAATGTCGTTGCTCGCTACGCACTCATTACTTCGCATTTATCTTATTTCCCCCATGCTTTTTGTTTGCATCTTTACCTTTTTCCTGCATCCTAGCTAGCTGAGACATACGAGCACTTGGCCAGAAAAGCACCAAATGGGTATCATACGTACGTAGAGACGTTGAGTTGAGTTCTTTTGTTGGCTTGTGACGGCTCATTTTGACCAAAATTTGGGATGCCAATTGGTAACTCGATTATGGTTTCCTGCTCTATTTTGTTGTTTTTTTTTTGGGTGCAACTTTTCTTGCTTAATTTTTCATGTCGCTTTCTCAAAAGGCGCCATAAGACTACAAAATATGCGCATTATCATGTATATAAATGACAAGTGTGTACGTAGTTAGATAAGTAATTATTTTGAGGGAAAATGAGATAGCGTCATCCGGTGGTACCCAATTTGAGTACCATTCAAGGTTTTTTAATAATTTTTGTGTTCCTCTTTCTGTATATAAATTTCAATTTTGTCCTTTTTGTAAAGGGTACTATTGGAAGATCATATAATCTTGTGTTTTGAGAAACTAAAGAAAGTCCATTCTTCCTTTTATGTTTGGCCACGGTATAGCGTTTGCTTGCAGAGTTGCAGACTTGCAGTATATATCCCATGACTATAACAGCCTTAACACCTTTGTCAAAACTCACAACTCAACCATCAAAGCTAAGGAAACTACCACCATCTTTGAATGGAAACAGTCGCATAGTAGTTTCACACTACTAGAAAACTAAAGAAAGGACAATATGGCCAAGATACTCAGTTACGTTGGAGAGTAAAGCAGGACCTAAAAGTTACAAATTTACAATACATGAAACATTGTGTAACACTGAGAATTTATATCCTCTATAATCCTGCTTAATATTCTACCATGATAGTTCATGAATTTTTCGTAGGACTTTAATAGTCCTATATCTCTCTGGTTGTTCATTAATTAAAGAAAAGCATGATAGATGGGGAAGAAGATGGAATCTAGAGTTGTAAGATGAGGTTGGGGAATAAGGTTTTGGTGTGATTCTTCTAAAACTTCCCAAAATAATGAATCTTATTTACTTTCTTACCCTTATGTTAATATTTAGACTTTTTTTATTTCTCAATATTATACTATTTATAATTAGGGTGGCGCACAATTTGGGTGTCACCCGATGGCGCCATATCATCTTCCTATTTTGAGAGTTGAGGTCGCGTATGTAAGATTACAGACAGGTACAATATTTATGTTGTTCACGTTCTTGTTCTTAAACATAACAGTAAAATGTTTGTACCAAAAAAAAAAAAAAACATAGCAATCCAATGTACTACACTAGCTTGTACTTCGAGATGAATGTATTGTAACTTTATCGAAGCAAATCCTCCTAAGAAATTTATCGATTAGTGTATTTCGAGATGAATGTATGAACCGAAATAGAACGAGTATACTCATATACCATGAGAGATTGTTGATCTTTCTTGTAAATGAAATCACAACATTATGCCGATCTCTTCATTTTTTAATAAACAACTTACTTTTGACTCTAGTACATGATACTCCGTACATTGTCGTGATTTGGTCTAGGTCAAAGATAAATAATTCACTTATACATGCACACTTTTAATATTGGATTTATTTAGTACAATTTATTGGGTAAACCACAAAGAAAGTGCTCTTGGTCGATCACATTTTTTAAAAATAAATTGGAAAACTTTTTCTTATGCTTAAGAAAGTCCTTTTTTACTTCTGGAAAAAGAAGACTAAGAGCGATACAATTTTGTTTGTGAAAAAAGGTGCTTTGAATGGGTTATTGGTATATCTTTGTTTTCCATTGGTTTGTACTTTATGCTCAATCTTGCCTTCAAGGACCAGAAATCGTCTCGACTTTGAAGTCTTTGCATAAAACTTAATAGTCCTCGAAAAAGAAATACATTCTCTCTATTCAAAACCTCCCTTTTCTTTTCGGGAAATTCAAGAGCAATTTTCCTATTAATTTTTACTATATAAATAACTATTTAAACCTTAAGTTACAAAAAAAAGAAAAAAAAAAAAACTAGTGTGTAGGATGAGGATACTACAACCAAAGGCGGATCTTCCCTTTGTCGAAGGGGAGCCCTACCCCTGCTGGGATTTTAGATTTATATGGATTCCTCTATAAATGTATCATTCGGCCCATGCTGGCTTAGTGGTAAAGACTTAAATTTCTATACTATAGGTTTAGGGTTCAAGCCTTGGCCCCTGCTCATTATTTTTAGGGTTTAGGGCTCATTATTTTTCAAGATCTGCCACTGACTACAACTATCTTCTATTACATTACAATAAAATATTAACTTACTTAATATCTCACTATATTTTTTTATTATTGATTAATGATTTCTTATTAAAACACTCTGAAGATCACAAATATAATTATTAGAAAAGATTGTCTACTTTTATTATAGAAGTAGACCAATTTCTTGCTAGCAAATTTTTTTTAAACTCTTAAAAGCCCACATTGAGTTATAGATTTATATGTCATTATTAGGCCAGCGTGACTCAGTCTTCTTTAGACGATCTCTCACAAAAAGATCACAAATTAGTCTTAAAACTAGTTTTTTGGCCCGTGCGATGCACGGAATTGTTTTTGATTATATTAAATCAAATAATATTTTGACACAGCTATTGTCGACTCATTTAAAACAAATAATGATTGTATGATTTTATAATAGCTCACAAATTTCGTAAAAATGAGACATAATGATTGAAATATCATAATGCATGAAACAATTTCTAAGGTGAATATTCTCTTCTTGTCTATTCATATTATTTTGCGATACTACCTACTCAATTTTTTTATTTTTGTTTTGTCGAGCTTCTTTTTTGTGGTCGTACAAAGATACTTGATGGCACTAGTAATAAATATAACACCAATCGGTAGTTTTTAGCCCCGATGTTGCCCATGTTTTCTAATTTTTTATTAGACTTCTTTTTTGTAAAGGTTGAATGGTCGTTGTAGATATAGATATAAATCACTAGATTGATATGTTGTTGTTGGATTTTTTTTTTTTTCGCTGAACAACAACTTTTATTTGGTCAATATGAGGGATGAGCGTAGCACGTAAATTTATTTTTTATCTCCATCTATTAATTCCTCATTAAGTAATGCATAAAGTTTTGAGTATTATTAGTGGTGGATTTTCTTATTTGTGCTAGGTAAGCATGAAGGGCATGACAATAAGAATAGTATTATCGATGATCGTTAACAATGAGTTATAGCGTACCTTTTTATATAAAGGTAGAGGAGTAGGATAACAATATAGTTTGTCCTATGACCTAAATGTAGGGAAAATGCCGCGAAATGACTATTATAATAATTAGCCAAATACTATTGATTTGGCATATTAATTTTGTAGGTGCATTTGGAGTTATGTAATGAAGGTGAAATAAGACATGAACTTAATACTTCGGTTATTGATATTCTTGTTTGGAGAATTGTAAAAGTCATATATTAATGATTAATGACTTTGTGGCACACATTAGTTATGTGATTTATTAGGTATTTGATGAGGTGGCTGATGAGTTGAAGCTGACGTGTAATGCTACGTGGCATGCTCACATGAATTCAACGCCTTTTAATAGTACTTAGGGCATGTTCTCTTCAACTTATTTTCACTTATCTTATCTTATCTTATCTGAATTTTTCTTATTTTTCCTGATTATTTCTGAACTTTTCTTATTTTTACTTATTTTTCTGAACTTTACTTTTTTTACTTATTTTTCTGAACTTTACTTTTTTTTACTTATTTTTCCTGATTCATGTTGTTTTCATAGCTCAACTTTACTTATTTTTACTTATTTTACTTATTTTTACTTATTTTTCTGAACTTTACTTATTTTTACTTATTTTTGTGAACTTTACTTATTTTATCTGAACTTTTTTTATTTCTTCTGAACTTATCTTATTTTTCCTGAAAATAAGTAGAAATAAGTTGAGAAAAACAGACCCTTATATAGATAGATAGATAGATAGATATAGATATAGATATAGATATACATATAGATAGATATAGATATAGATAGATAGAGTGACTATTATATGGGCTTAGATCTTCTAGAAAAATCCTCATAACATTTGTAGAGTTTACCATAAATAACAACATAAAAAAGTACTCCCTCCATTTCTATTTATTCTTTTTAGTTGTTTTTTGGACACTATTCATGAACAATTATTGATTTCAAAATTCCTTCCAATCTATAAGATAAAATATTTTCATATGTGATCTTGTTTGATTGCGTTTTTTGTTAAAAACTACCTTAAAGTTTTAAAATTTTGCGAACAACTACCTAATATAAATTTTTTTGTCAAAAACTACCTTAAAACAACATTTTTTTTGTAAAAACCTACCAAATGACATTTTTCGTCCAAACTTAACATTTTCCATCCTAATGAAGCACATGCTTCTCACATGACCATTTACTTCAAAACAATAGCAGCCCCTCACCCGCAACACCTCGACCGTCTCCCTGCCATCTTAACTTCTCTCTTCGGTGAGCACCACCCAACAACCTTCGTTTCCCCCTCTTCTTGTGCATCTTCCGACGAGGGACTTCACAAGGTTTCTTCTCCGTTTCTTTTGTGTAGGTGTTTGACGGTAAAGCCGCTGCTAATCCCAAACCAACAAATTGCCATAACACCTATAAATGTAGGT